>CM034151.1:274898580-275160013 GCA_019776745.2 Taxus chinensis | reverse complement strand
TTGTAGGAGAGTGGTTACAGGAGAAGGGACCGTACGTAGGAGAAGGGTACGAGACACCAGTTCTGCATGTCAACCTTCCTCCCCACAGGCTTGATTAAGAAAAAGAGATTACCCTAAATTTTGTTGTAGATGGGTGGCTTATGAGTAATATTATAATTGACATGGGTGTTAAAGTCAATGTTCTCACTCTAGATGCATAACATCAAATGGGAAGGGCCCCATTACAACCATCTTTGAATGTGTTTTATATGGCTAACAAGAAAAAGACAACACCCATTGGTGTCTTGAAGGATGTTGTTATCACTATCCAAGTGGAAAAGTTCACTAGAGACTTCGAAGTCTTTGCGCAAGCCGAGGTATAAAACTTTCTAGCATTACTTGGGAACCCTTGGTGTTATAAGAATAATGTTGACGTAAGGTTCAATAAGGGATACATAAGATTTGAGAACATTGAACAGTGGGTCATCATCCCCTTAACTGATGAAAAATCAACACCCTATACTGAGATCTTGGGAGAAGAAGATATTGATAGGATCTATGTGCACTCTATCAAGGACCTTGAGGTGGTTCACCCTATAGAGGAAGTTATTCAATTTGAATATGCTCATTCCATGAGTGATAAAACTAGTGTGGCATGTGACAATTGGGTGCATGGGACTTCTGAGTTAATTGGGTGACAACTAAGAGGATCTGTGACAAGGGTAACGAAGGTGCACTCAGTCAAGTTCCCGGGAGGGAAGCAGTTATCAAGTTATTTTGAAGGAGCCAACCCTAAGGATTTCTTACGAGAAATGGAGGCTCAGTGGAAAAATGAGGTCGAAAGAAGAGGGATTCTTAGCTTTAACTTTCTCGGGACCACAATGCATTTGTGGGTGACACACCACAATATCCTTCTAGAGAGGAGCAAGGTAAGAATCATGTTCTCTGTTAGGTTCTCCTGAAGCAATGCACCCACTGCAATACAAGACTACCATGGGAAGGAACCCACCTCATCTCACATCCAAACATGTGAGAAAGCATGGATGGAAGGCGCAAAGGCCTTGTTGCCTTCTTTATGGGTGCATAAGTTGTATTCCACCTCACAAGGTTGTGTGTGTGCATCGTATATTCACTCTAAGATGCATTGTCAGATAGGAAATTGGTAGGAGTTGACGGCTGACCTCCTTCAAGGTTTCGAGTATCGGAGTACTAAACCATCGGTGGATAGGGCATTGTAGGTTGTTAAGTGCCTAACAATGGGAGATAGTGCCATGGTAGAAGATCAAATAATGGAGTTATTGGGTGAACCTTGTTTGGAACCGTGCTTTGATAAAGAATATTCATAAGAGGTGTAGCTTGAGCATGCGTGCATGGAGAAATAAAAGGGAAAGATTATTGGATTTTTTTTTTTCATAAATGGAACCTAAGGAGGCCACTATTAGAGATTATTGGTCAGAGAAGGAGGTTTCAAAGATCATTGATCTATTCCATGAGTTTCAGGACCTATTTCTATGTGGATACCATGAGCTTAAAGGTGTCCACCATTCCTTAGGAGAAATGAAAATCAAGTTAAAGGAGGGTGCGCCCCAGATTTGGAAGAGGCCTTATCGAATGAATATGAATCTCTGCATCAAGGTTAAGGAGGAGATAGACGAGATGATAAATTTAGGAATTATTGAATCTATGGAGGAATTAGAATGGGTAAGCTCCATGGTCATTAGTATTAAAAAGGATGGAAGGATAAGGATCTATGTTGACTATAAGTAATTAAAGATGGTATGTGTAATTGATCCTTTTCCAACCCCTTTTACTAAGAAGATCCTTGAAGGAGTGGCTGGGCATGAAATCTATTCCTTCACGGATGGATTCTTAGGATACCATCAAGTTATAATTACTAAAGAAGACCAAGAGAACACAAATTTTTCCACTGGATGGGGAATTTTTTCCTATATGATCATGCCTTTTGGACTGAAGAACATGTCTACTATGTTTTTAGGCATAGTGGTCTAGGCATTTCAGGATTTTATCTATTAGTTTCTACAAGTCTACCTTGATGACTAGACAGTATATAGACTAGTGAAATACCATTGTGATAAGTTGAGACTAATGTTTTCAAGATGGTGGCAGGTGAGGATATCCCTCAACATTAGGAAATGTGTTTTTTCTACTCCATTTAGAACCTTGTTGGGGCATATTATATATAAGGAAGGTTTGCTGGTGGACCCTGACAAAGTTGTCATTATTGTGGGACTACGGGAGATTACAAGTCAGAGCACAGTGCATGGATTCCTTGGGCATACAAGATACTACCATAATTTTATCAAGGGGTATGCCAAAATTACTGTGTCATTAGAGAAGTTACAAAAACACAAGAGTACATTTCACTGGGGAGAGGTGCAACAGAAGGTGTTTGACACATTGAAGGATAAGCTCATCATTGCACCCATATTATGTTTTCCCTCTTGGGATAAGCCTTTCCATGTGCATATTGATGCTTCAGGGATGGAAATTGGAGCATTTCTAGCACAAAGTGGAGAAGGGATTTTTGACCACCCCTTGTGTTTATCTAGCAGGAATTTAACACCAACAGAGCATAACTACAGCACTACTGAGTGCAAAACACTATCGATGATCTTTGCACTGCATAAGTTTAGGAAGTATATGCTAGTAACACACTTCATATTTTATACAGATCACATGGTATTGAAGTACTTGGTGAACAAGATTGTTTTGCAAGGGGACATATGTTGGTGAGTCTTGTTATTTCAGGAGTTTGAGTTTACAATTATTGTGAAACAAAGAAAGAGTAACTCAGGACCAGACCATTTATAAAGAATAGATTCAGAAGAGGACATGCAGAGCATTGAGGATATTATGCCAGAACCACAATTGTTTAGGTTGTAGTGTGCACCCTCTGATTTAGAAGATATTGTTGTGTTTCTCAAAACTAGTGTGGCACTAGAGAGAATGAGAACTTTAGAGAAAACCAATAAGCTATACACACCATGCCTTACATGCGAATAAGTGGAGACTTATAAAATTTAGGTCGTGATGAGGTTCTACACCAATGCGTGTTAGAACATGGGTGCATTGCAATCATGGAGGAAACACGTGGTGGGATTATAGGAGGGTAGTATGTAGGAAATTCCATGGCATGGAAGATTCTATTCATAGGGATGTGGTGGGAAAGTATCTACTAGGATTGTATTGAATTTTACAAGTCTTGTTACCATTGCTAGTGCCTTGGCAAGCCAGGAAGAAGAGATAAGATTCCCTTGAGGCTAATAGCCACTACATAACCATTTGAGAAGTGGGTCATTGATTTTGTAGGACCGATTTAACCTACCATTTGAAGGATTGGTTTGAGCTATATCATTACCTGTACTGATTACTTAACAATGTAGGTGGAGTTAGCACCTACAAGGGATTACATAGTGGCAAAAACTACTAGATGCTTATGGAATAACATAATCAACATGTATGGATGTCCTTTAAGCTTTACTAGTGACAGGGGTACACATTTTTTGAATAAGAAAGTCAGGATGTTTTTGGCAGAATTCATACTGGCCCATCACAAGACTACCCCTTATCACTCATAAGTTAATGGAACTGTGGAAGCATTCAAAAAAATATTGAGTCACATGATGACCAAAATTTGTGATGTGGAAAAACAAGATTGGGATGAAAAATTCTCAGCAGTACTATGGGCATATAGGACAACCTATAAGATATTGACTAAGGGCATACCATTCAAATTGGTGTCTAGTATGGAAGCTGGTTTACCAATGGATTTTATATTACCGTCCCTGTGTATTATGCATGCGGGTGGATTAGCCAATGAGAGACCACTATAAGAGTGCATTGAGAAGTTAATGTAGTTGGATGAAAGGCAATCCCTTTCCAGGTGGAGTCAGAAGATTGAAAAGGCATGAAAAAAAGAAAGGCATAATTGTCATATAAAAAAATAATTCGAGGTTGGGTAGATGGTTTTGATATATGATTCCAAACTTATGCGCCATCCTAGGAAGTTGAAAATCCATTCGTTAGGACCATATGTCATCGCATGCATCCTTGATTCAAGTGCGTGTCAATTACAGGCACTAGATGGGATGAGGTTACCAGGTTATTTCAATGGGAGTAGGTTGAATCCCTACTATAAATAAGGATTTTGTGTGATCTGAAATAACACAGCTTTTCCAATTAGTTTAGATTTTTGTCTGTGTCTATTTCCTTTGTTGTGCATTGGTGTGCTCATAGCTAATTACATTATAAGAGGTTCTATGTGCAGAGGACCGCACATACATTTTTGTGTGGGGTGAGGTAACATCTATTTTGTACATGAAGGCAGGAATGTTGGGAAAACTTTAGCGCTAAGGTAGACGAACGAGCAATGGGATAAACAACGGTGCATGGATGGAAAAGGTGTGTAAGTTTCATGCAGTTAGGAAGGTCAGTTAAAATAACATGAAGACCACAAGGGAAGGATCGCGTGGTATGCCATGAGTTAGGAAACACTATAGGGAACTACTTAGTAGACTGTGCAAAGGTTATGTACTTCGGCATGGGGATACACATGAAGGAGGTCTGTGGTATTCTAAGTGGTGTTCAAGTGTCTAGAGGTTATAGCTATGAAGTGCAAGGGGAAGTCATGAAAGTTTCTTTAAGTGAAGGAAAGTGATTTATTAAAGATCGACTTAGGACACGTGGTCAGAGGGAATCTAAAGCATTGATAAAGTATATATAAGAAAAGGTTAGTCATTTCGACTACCTTGCCTTAGAGAATTTCTGTTGTGCTCCCAAACTTGAAGTGCGACGAGGGATTTTTTAGAGAAGAGAAATGGGAAGTACTATCACGAACTAGTGAACTTGTGCAAATCTATAGTAAGATATGTGATGCAACATGGAGGGAAGACGACAGTGGAATGGTAAGGAGGATACATGAGAGAAAAGAAGGGAAGTTATCGAGTTCAAGTGGGGAAAAGAAAAAAACACAACACTAAGTGCACAAAAGAGAGTAAAGAGAGATAGAACTAAAGAAGGCATGCAAAAAGAAACTAGGGGTGGAAAAGGAGGACCCAGTGGAGATCTACTTCAAGATGTAAGACCCCCCTGGAGTGATAAAGGCCGAGAAGTTGAATTTGAAGCTATACCAGTGTAAAATCAGTGAGTGCAACCATAGAACGATTGACAAAAAGAAGCTGATGAGGGAGGATCTTGTGTCAAACACTTCGACAATAGATGAGCTTGAAAACCCTAGGGTGGACGACTCGGTGAAGCAATAACTACCAAATTTTGGGGTTTTGTAGCTATGGGAGCTACCCTTCTTTGCCAAACCCACCCTGTTTTTTAGGTAGTTAATGTCACGGGTGCATGAAGACTTCTTCTACTTCGTGGGAAGGAGAATGCAGATCATAGGCCAATGAAATATTGGAGAAGAAATGGCACTAGATTTATGTGCCACTGCCAAGTTTGAGGAGCTAGCAAAGAAGCTAAATTATGAGAAGGGGGGTAGGGCATAAATAATTTTAGATCTCCCAGACCCAGTGTTGAGGGTCACCTCCTGACTCATTAGCTGCAAATTAGGGGCATCGGAGAGGTGGACAAACATCAACCATAGATTCCTTTACGTGGCCTATAGGGTGTCCAAAAGGGAACACTATAACTTTTCCCAATTGATCGCAAACCTAATTATGAAAGAGGTATGGGTATAGAAAGAGGTAGGAGCAAATATCGCTTAGGGCTCCATCCTGCTTCTTATCATGTTCTAGGAGATTGGCATCCTAGATGGACTAAATGGAAACATTTGGGTTCACCCACCCGTGCACGCGTCCTTTGTAGTCCGATTCGCACATTTCATTTGTGATGGGACTATCTCAAATGCTTACAAGGCATGAATGAACATGTGGTTTGAGAGGTTATGGGGACCCCTCTAAAATGAGTGGCCAATTCCACACGATTTGCCACAAGTTTTTGGTGACAAAGTAAATTTTTCCATCACACAACACTTTTTTTTAGTGAATTTCATGATGGCTAAAGGAGATATGGGGCCATGGTGCAAACTCCCCTTTGTATTAACTTCCAGATACATGAAGTGCATCATGAACAGGTTTAAGAACGTGCAGAGGTTAGTTTTTTATGCAGATAAGGTGGATGTTGATGTCCACACATTGCATGCCTCATATAATTATGGTACTCGTCTTTCCTATGTTGAGGTTTTGGATCTATATTTCCTATAATTACACCCACAAGTCAGCATTACAATCAAAGGGCATGTCCATCAGGTGTTCATGCAACTCCACCATAAAACTTAGGGAGGAATTGAGGTGGAAGTTACAGACTCTCTGTTTCTTAAAGCACTGGAAACAGCTATCCCACCCATGAAGGTAGTACAAGAAGAAGAAGAAGAACAAGAAGAAGAAGAGGAAGAGAAAGGAAAGGTAGATACTTCGAGGAAGAGGATGTACTACACATGCTAGAATAACAACAAGGGCGCTGACACTTCTGAACAAGGTGGCACCAACACTCCATCACTAGGATGCAAGGAAGAGGATGAAGAGGAGGGGCCTGAGGATAAGAAGTAGAAGATAGATGGTGCATTAAGCCCTGTGGAAAGCTCGAGGTAAGGAGAGGAAGAAGACTACACCACATTCAAAGTACAGTTAAAAGTGGAGTTGGAGGGGTAGGAAACTAAGGAGCAAGAAGAAGAGGAGTACTCGGTAGGAGCCAGGGAGAGTCTAATGCATAAGGCCATTATGTTGTAGGCCATAGGCCCATATGGAAAAAAGGCGGACTCCTTTATTATAAAGGGGGAGAAAAAGAAAAGGACAAAGAATAAGGAAACAAGGAAGAAGTGGATACCAGTGTCCCTGCACATGGACTTTGTGGATGACCCCAATAAGGTCCTATGCATAATATTTCAGGCCACCCTCCCACTAGAAAATCTACATATCTGGGACTTATTGGATCAAGATGGGGGTGTTACCAGAACTAGAAATATGATCAGTTGGGCTATCCATTGCCACACCAAGGAACCTGAGTTCAAGGTATCCAATCTTATGATTGAGACAATTCACCTGGGGAAGAAGGTAGGAGACACATATATGGTGGTGGATCCTAACCACCTTACAAATGAGCAAGCATGTAACGCTTTGCAAAATATATCCTCATAGGTTATACGATGTAGTCTGGATGCAGGGGCTAATGTTCGGAGCTTGGTTGCATAACGAAAGAGTGAGGAAAGGGATATGGATAGGTTACACCAATGGTTGAAGGAAGAACCAATTCGAATGAAGGATGTGTATGACCGAGTAGGTTCCCTTGTGAAGACCATTATAGGACAATGTCTAACATTAGTAATCCAGGCTAGGATGGATTACAGGAAGGAGATGGAATATCTTGAGGACCTTATAGGGATGCTACTTGTTAACACCAAGGATGGTGTAGGCCCAACAACTACAAGGATCTCAAGATAAAAAGAGGATAACAAGGTCATCATTGAATCCTAGATCACTGAGTTAGAAGAATTGCTCTCCCATCTGAAGGAGGAAAATATACTGGCAGATAGAGGCTTCAATAGCTGTAGGATATGTGATCCTACAATCAATGTGTAGGTAACGAAGGAAGAGGCAGCCCTTAATATTTTGTAGGAGACCACCCCCACCAATAAGTTAGAGCACACATATCTGGTCATTAAGATCACGACCCAGAAAGAGAAGATAAATACTAAGCATGAGAAGCAATAGTTTAGAATTGAAGATCTCTGAGACTCCATCACTGAGTGAATGGATGAGATTGAGGGTGTATGTGCAGAGTTGGGAGTGGCCATCAGCGCATTATAGGAGAAAGTGGAAGAGACGATCCTGGACCAGGTGTCCAATATAGTATGAGATGCGCCAAGAAGGGCCTTATCAAAAATAAATCCCTGGGAGAAACTGGAGCATGAGATAAACGTGGAGTTCCCTGAGCTCCTATAGTTGACCGTATAAGCATACCCCCCATTCTTTAATTATTTTCTTAGATTATTTTTGCCACTATTCTTTATTCCTTAGAAAAGCATTTTTACCTTACCAGGTTTTGTTCGACAAGATTGATCCTTTTGTTCGGTGGGCACGAAGGGTTTCTGAGGTGGCAACCAATTTAGTGTGGGGTGATGTTAGACCCCTAAAAAGGTAACTAAGTACCTATGAGGAAAATCCTTCCGGTGCGTGGTGAAAGGGTGCGAAGGCAGGAAAAAAAGTATTCCTTAGAGAGGCATGAAGGGTCGTGCCAAGATAGATTGAAGTTAGTACTTAGTAAAGTTTTGGATGAAATAGAAAAAGATGCACATAAGGAGCGAATGGAAAAGTGACCAAAGAAAGTTGTGGATAAGCTATGAAGACTTGCGGTCCAAGTAAAGGATATTCTAAGGAATCATTACAGTTATCATGGAAGGATAAGGAGTAAAGGTTGTTAAGGATTAGTTGGCATAAACATTCTAAAGACACTCGATTGAAGGAAACGCATGGTGACACCTAACAAGTTCCTAAGTAGTGGTAGAACAAACATGAGAATATTCCATTAGGCCTTCCCAGGTGATGATTAATGGTTAGGAGAATATTCCTTTGACTGCTTGATATAGAGGATAATTCCTAGAATAACGTGTGAGGGTGAGGAGTAAGAAAAGAGAGAGGAATGTGAGACAATAATCTAGTGTGTGTATAACAGATCTGGAATGTAAAGAAATTTTTGCTATTATGAACTCTATCATTGATGGAACCTCTAAATGTAATCTTAGCTACTGTAATTGAATCATCAATATAATGAAGCAATTATGTAATACTCTAGCAATGAGTCTTGATGTGTTTTCCCTTTTGTTCGTGTGGGTGTTACTACTTTCCTCAATGTTGTTTTGTGATTGTTTCTAATTTTTATTTACCATGTTAAATTTTTGTTTAAATTATATCTTCTAGGAGTATAAGCCTATGTATTAAATGTTATGGATAAATGCACTCATCCTCTAGTTATACTGTATCATCTTGTTAATAAAACACATTCTCAAAAAGCTCACATAAATGAGGGGCTCAGCACCTACGCGTGCCTCAGGTGATATTGTAGGCTAGGAATGGATGTTATGTCGGTGCACCTAGGATTGGTTTTCAAAATAGGTTGTGGTGTTAGAGACTACACTCATTAGGATCTCACCTGATTGTTGTCAATTGTTCCAATAAAGACATATTGTCTTCCATTTCTCCAAACTGATTACAGAGGACTATGCAACTTGATAGCAACTTTGAATTGACCCTTAAAATATTAAGCTAACAACTTGATAGCAACATCCATTTCATTAATCTTGTGAATTTCATAGACATTTGCAATGTCTTGGATGTTGTTAATCGGGGTTGTACGATTTTCTCCCATGAAGTAGGGAATGTTTTTTAATGCTACAATTGGGATAGGATTTGAGCATTTAGGGAAAGTGGACTACTTCCCGTGAAGTTAAAAAAGGGATTTTGTGGTTCTTTTGGTTATTGATGTGCTATTATGATTGATCTAAGAACCCTTGTTGACTGAAGGAAAGGTCTACTAGGTGGAGGTATAGACAAAGTCCTATTAGGTGGAGATGGTGATCTATGTGGTCTTATTCCTCTCCTTCCTCTAATTAGAGATAATTATGAGTATTCCTTAGAGAGGCATGAAGGGTCGTGCCAAGATAGATTGAAGTTAGTACTTAGTAAAGTTTTGGATGAAACAGAAAAAGATGCACATAAGGAGCGAATGGAAAAGTGACCAAAGAAAGTTGTGGATAAGCTATGAAGACTTGCGGTCCAAGTAAAGGATATTCTAAGGAATCATTACGGTTATCATGGAAGGATAAGGAGTAAAGGTTGTTAAGGATTAGTTGGCATAAACATTCTAAAGACACTCGATTGATTGAAATTCTGAAATGGCAAAAAACCCAAAAAAGGTCCGAAATCCTGAAACCTGAAATCCCAAAGTGCAAAACACCCTGAAATTCTAAAAAATAATAAATTTGAAAATCTAAGAATACCCTTTTAAGATTTATCCCCCAATATATTTTTTGGTGAAATTTGGACTTGTTTTGCACATTAAAAACCTTGAAAATCTATTTTGGAACTCTTCCCCTATGGTGAAAACTCTAAAATTGCAAATATGCAATTTTTTAAGTATAGATTTCTTGCAAATGCCTCCAAAGCTTGTGGAAATAACTCCTTGTCCCACCAGGCATGCCAAAAATGAAATCAAAAATCATAGCACCCCCGAATGGTATGAATGGGAATGGTTGGTTTGTGAGACTAGGGCATCTAGTGTGATTTTTACAACATCAAGCTATCCCAAAGTGTGGAACTTTGCAATCAGGATAGCTCTCTAGAGAAGGTTGGCTTCATTTCCTAACTTAGTGTCAACTACTCCAAAGTGTAGAGGATGGTAATATATTACCCTACTCTAATGTTATCCAAGGGTACAAAGATAGAGAAAATGCATGAAAATCAAAACTTACTATAAGGAAAGGTGATGCACCAAGGAGTGTTGTACAACTTGGACAATAAACACAACACTACAAAAACCTTGCAATGAAAATATAATAGTGCACAATAACTTTGCATGCAATGAAAGAGAAAAATAGATGCAATAAAACACAAAGGAGGGTTGAAAACATCCACATATTTGATTTTTATTTCTCCCACAAGTTGATGCAATACATTGAATTTAGGGTCAAAGGAATAGATTTTCCATTATAAAGCTCAATAAGGAGGTTTTGAGCTCCATAGATCTTTTACAGACAAGAAAGAAGGGAGGGGCATATGCAAAGTGTCCAACCTTATGAAATGAGCCCCTCCTTACAATTTATAGAAGATATTTTGAGAGAGGATGGAGAAATTGGAATTCCATATTGAATGGAATCCCATATCTTTTTGCATCATCCTTATGGTGTTACCCATGTCTTAGGTACTTGATCTCCATGATTGAAAAATTGGGGGCCGTACTCCATTAATAACCTTTTACCTACCCTCATATTGTTCATTTTTCCCCAATTTCAGAGGTCCATAATATCCAAAGTTGCAATTTTCATGGTCCCTTGTTGAATATATCTCTTTTACCTTTCCAATGACTGTATTTTTGGTAGATTTTGAGCATGAGAGCTCAAGTTATGCTCATTTCTATGGAGGGGGGAATTTTAGTGCATGTGAGGCTCTACAACATTTATGGGTGATTTGGCTTGCTGAGAAGCTCAGTCAGCTAGGGGAATTCCACTATTTACAACTCATGTGAGCCATCAATCTTCCACTATGAACTCTTGAACGAGTTATTCTTGCTTTGCATTTTTTTAGCTATAGATTGATCCCCATTGGCTCGAAATAATCCCCCATCACCAGCGACCCCCGATTGATCCTTGAGCTTAATAACATATAGCTTGCTACCACCATGGAGCCCCTCGATGGAGCTCTTTGATTCATGAAACATCTTTTTCATGTCAAAACTAACTCCCGCCTTCTGTTTGGATTTCCCCATGGTCCAACGTAGGTTTCTAAAACCAATATCCATTTTTCAAGCTCACCGGCTCCTCATCGTGCCCCAAAAACCTCCAAAGCTCAAAATGGTCAACTTTGTGTGTATGGATTTAATTTGACTGAGTTCCCTCATTGCAATCTTCAATCGACTCATATGACTTACCATCCACGCTGGTGAATCCCGAAACCACACTTGCACATTGATTAGTCTAGTCCTTCTTAGAAGTGTTCCACATTGACTTACCATTATATCGCCACCTAACCCCTAAAAAATGCATCACCTACCATGGCATGATACCTAAGATATTCACTCTCAATTAATTTCATACATTGCTCCATTTTATGGATTCATAAGTTCCTACTTTAGAGATCGAGCATTTTTCATATGCCAAGTTCCATGAAATAACCCAAACCTCTGAAACCCCAAAGTCTAAAATTTAGACTTCAGATTTCAGACCTCCAACTCACCACGTCCATTTCAAAATTTTCCCTTTCAGGATTTCATACATTTGGTTCCTCCATTTGTGGTAATTGTTCATCATTTGAATCACCCAAATATTTTAACACCCCGAAACTCCAAACTTTGAAATTCGGGGTTCGGGATTCTGACCTTCACTTCACCATTTATCAAAAACATCGGGTTGAGCTATGAAAATATTTTCCCCAAAATTCCACTTTCCTCCATTTCCAAAATGCTTGCAAGCTCGAATTTCACCTTTTGTTCCAACTGATGATATTCGAGCTCGAACTCATTGGCTTCAATGTTGTTGCTTTGCATTATTTCAATGAGCCCCTTGCACTCTATTGCTCATCTCACATTGGCTCGAGAGCTTGAATTTTCTTGAGTGATTAACTCATCCTGATCTAAGTTGCCATCTTTTCCTTGACTGAGTTTACCTCCTCCATTTACCAACCTAGGTCTACGTTCTTCCATATAAGCTTGGTTTACTGAGCCATTTGGCAGGCTTCCATGAACTCACTGTGTTCGTTGAGTGCCATGTGTGCTTCAATGAATCGAGTTTCAAATGGGCCATTTCAATGTAACTCGACATTTACTGAGCCTCCCATTGACTTATTGCTTTTGCCGATATGGCTCCTTTATCCATTTCCTGATTCATGTTCCCCATGCCGAGAGTCGAACTTTTCTATATATCATGCAAGCCGATCCAACAATGGCTTTTACATGCTCAAGGGGATTTTCCGCTACCTACAAGAATCAATATGGAGTCCTTCTACCTCTGTGATCTTGTGTCAAACTCTCCCTCTACGAGCCTGTGTCGAACTCTCCCTTTTTATCCTTGCATTGAACCCGATGCATCAGGCCTTTTCCTCACACATACCTTCAACTCGGTTCAGCCATGGCTTAAATCTGCCGATTTCACATTTCCCTGGCCAAATGTTCGGCTTATGGTGGCTTGGCCTTCATGCCGAGCTCATCCACTTATTACCTCAGGGCCCGAGCTCCTTCTCATGCCCATGAAGTTTGATGCAAGCCATTTGACTATGTGTCGAGTTGAGTCCTTCCCATTACCTTGCGAGCTTTGCATGAGCGAACTCAACTTGGGCATCCACCTTTGATCTCCCTATGAGTTATGTTATATTTTTATGACTCAAATCACTGAGTTACTTGGTGAGCCCTAATGCATTTTTTCCCCACAAGTCGTGAGCTTGGCTTGTTGAGTAGGTTGGCGAGATACTTGATGAGTCACCTTTACTCTTGAGCCTCTAAGCCCCTTTCGGGAAGTGTTTTTTACAAATTTTGTAGTTTCTTAGGGATTTTTATGTATTTTTCGAACTAATGGACCAAGAAACACTAAGAAAATATAGGAGGCTCAATTTTTCTATTTTTTTCATTTTGTTCATTATGGGCATGAGGTGGGCCCACTGGAGCCTGATTCTCTTTCTTAAATAAATCTGAGTCTTTTAAAGAACAAGAAGAGGAAAAGTTTCCTATCATGATCTCAACACTCCCAAAGTCACTGATATTATTCCCAAAACCTTGAAAACACTTGCAAGGTCAATTTCAATCTTTAGGTCTCTCATCCAGTACCTGAGTTAAGTTGCACCTTGTTGTTCAATTTCACCCGAGGGGAAAATTTGGATAACATAGCCTTAGCTAATTCATAGAGTTTTGGAAATTGAACCAAGTTAGAGACTAAAGGAATACAAAGCACTAATCTTCACAGAGGATACTTGAAAAATGTAGATCTAAGTGATTTGGCTGGAATGGGGTGCCTACAAAAAGGATGGGTGTGCCCAGGGTGCTCTGGTCTTGATTATAGAAACCTGGGTCTATGTAAATGCTCAAAAATCCTCCTCTAAGGTGTCATAATATGTTCACACTTTTTCACCACAAGGTTGTTGTAAGATCGCCGAGTTCACTATAAACCTACAATGAAGAAAACACCTTCAAAACCCTTAAATAGACATCAAATCCTAAAAAGAAAGATACAAAATGAGGTTTCATATTGTCCTCAACTACGATAATGATGGACTTATTACTTAGCATTGCACTAAATCTCATACCCAATGTAATTTTGTGTGTGTGTGTAGAATTGTGCCCTAGGTTTCTCTTCTGCATGTCACACTTTTAAGTACTGAGAAAGTAGTTAGATGTAGAATGTAAATAATTAGCGCATGGAAACAATAGACTCGCTTCCTATGAAGTGTGATGTAGAAGAAGCAACCTTTATCCCTTGCGATGGAGCTATATTAATACAAATAGAGCTCTAGATGCTTTGATGGATGTAACCTTAGGTGGTGATAAGTATTGTTTAGTGCTTGGTCCCTAATTATGATCACATAAATTTATATTTATATGATTTCCTCACTTGAATTTTGTAATCAACCTCGAAAATGTTGACTACCAAAATGATAAGATGCTCAAATGGCTAGAAAGGACCCAAAAAGTGTGACCAAAGTACAAAGAGGACAAGGGTGCTGAGAGCGAATGGGGGCACCTAGTGCTGGCATCCTAGCTAGGCGTTGGTGTCTAGAATAACAAATGCCTAAAGGTGAAAAGACAAAGTGAGCAATTAATATTGCAAGACTAAAAACATAAGCATAAATCAAAGAAAGGTGGCCAAAGACATGGGTTAATCATTACTTTTCATACTTAGAAATCATGTATATAGTAGTATGTGATCGAGACTATATAATTACCCAAAGTGCGTGATTTTGTGTCTATAGATCTATGCTTCATGATTTATCTTTCTAGCATGCATTCTAAAACCATTTCCCAATGATACACTCTTGTTCTATGGTTCATTCTTGATTGTTGAGGGGTCTTTTATAAATTAACCTCATCTCATACACATTCACTGGGGGGCATGATTCTCCTATCACATTCACACATTGCATACCATTCCATCACATTCGTACATTGAATTTGCATATCTTGGTTGCATCTACTCTTGCTAGCTTATTCTACTTATATGTACACTATTTTCTCCATGCTAGATGAATACTTAGTATGTCAATATCATTTTTATATACACATGTGTGTTCACTTGGTATTTTGGAGTGAATGTAGATCTCTTACAAGTCTTTACATGCTGCAATGATGTTATGCATTGTATCCTTTTCTAGTCCCACTTAGGCTCCTAAGCGCATCTTCCATTACTACTCTCACATATTACAGGTGATATTGTTTTGTTATTTACTACTTCTAGTTTTTATCCATTACTTTTCATTTATACATACATGCCTTGACATAATTTTTATCTTTCTAAAATGCTAATGGGTGCTTCATGTGTAGCATTTTCTTTGCATGACTTCATGCCACCACGGTTGTCTCATACACTTTGTTTTTCATTCTTTGTGGGATATGCCCTATGTCTTGTTTGATCATTGTTTGTATGATTTTAGCCTCTTCGGCCTTGATTGTCTTGTGACATTGTGAGTGATGTCCCATGTCTAAAACCCTCTTTTTGCGGTTTATCTTGTCTACACACTTTCTTATTACATTGTTTCTAATTACATGTTTTTCTTACACTAACACATATTTCTAGCCTACCTTGTTTGCATCTTCCTTGGTTTTTACCATGCCCATCCCCTACCTCATGTAGGTATACAATTCAACACAACATCAAGTCCTCACATTTGGGCCGCATTCTCCTACACTCGCCACATGCACCCCAATAAGGGGGACATACATTGGGTGGATAGGTCACCCCTGTAATAGCTCAGAGTTATAGTTCAGAATATACAAAGTATAGAAAACTCACATGAGCACAGTTACAAAATGGCCCAAAATCTGACTTGGGTCCTCAACATAATACAGACATCAATGCTTAGACTCAAACACTAATGTCAGGATGTCCCTATCCTCCCTTGGGTGTTAATTTCCTGGGGGCACTTAGATTCATCTTATCAGATCAACATAGCTCACAATATCCTTCAAAGAAATTTTACAGTTACAGTCACAGTCCTCCAACAATAGAATGCATTCTATCTCATTCAACTAGAATAATCAATACATTTGGAACAATTTTGGATAGAAGGAATTAATCAAGGACATACCATTTGTAGTGGTGCTTATCAGGCATATTCATGGATGGATATTTACACTAGACTTCTCTCCTAACACTTTCTCTCAGCATGAGATCACCCAAAAAACTCACTCTTGACATGAGATTTCCTAAAAATTCACTCTACATAGAATTTCAAGATACTTTTTCTATTCTTTACACTTTTATACATTAGGTGCACACTTTCCTTTACACACTTTTACATAATTTTACACATTTTTCTCTAATTTACAATATGTAGGACTTTGACTACATTTTATACTCTTCTTTTATAGGTCCTTCCTTACAAGAAGCAATAACAATAACCAACAACAACAGATGCAACACAAAACATAAAATTCAACCCCCCTAAGGTCACTTTCCTTTCCTAGTTTCCACGCTTCACTTTGCATCATTCCACACTTCACTTTTCCACTTGGCATGCGTTTTGGTAAATGCTCTACATGATCATAAGCTACACATCTCTTATCTAATTTATATTATCAAGTATTCACTCAACAACATAAAGTGTGGGAAAATGTAGACACAAAATCATGCACTTGGGTACATTTCTAGGACCTTAAAGCATACTAGCATTCATATAATTCCTAAGAAAGAAAAGTAGTGATTGAAAACTATCTTTAGCCTCTTTTCTTTGTTTCTTGTTTTCTATTTAGTCTTACACACCATGCATCCTAGTCGGGATTTTACTGATTTATCTTTAATGGCTTTAGAAACTAGTGCTCAACCATGACATTAGCACCCAAGCGCTCCTATCCCCTGCATGCCCTAGACCCTTTCTCACCTTACTGGATCCTTTTCGGTCTCTTTTATCTTTCAAGAATATTTTTCACTTATGGTTCCCCCTTCCAATTTTCAAGTATGAAATTCAAACAAGGGACACATATAAATACATATTTTTGCGTTCAAAATAAAGGACCAAACACTGAGCATTACTAACATCACCTAAGATTGCATCCAAAAGGAACCTAAAGCACTCTAAAGCATTCATATAACATCCACTCAAGGAACAAGGGCTGCATACTATGCACACACAATATAAGAAGGGGAAGTTCATTTTATTCCATCCACACATACTATACATTTCTACATCCTAGCTACAACCCACTATCGTACAATGGCATCCTAGGGAATAATTTCTACACACACTCAAAAGAATAACATGGAGTCTGAGATGTAGTGAAATTCTCAATTGTAAGTTCACTCTTAGGGTGACTGTCGGGGTTATTCTGAATCCCCATATTACATATTTCTTTTTAAGTATTATGCAGTATGTTGGATTGTGTAGGTGAAATTTCATTTTATAGGTTACATGTACCTTCAGTAATCATTGTGCGACTACCAAGTGATCAATAGGAAGCAACATCGGTAATCTTGCAACACAGTAAAAACCATATTCTGATCATCTACACAGTCACCGGTGCCCAGAAGTAGTCTCTAGTAACCATGCACTCATTCCCTATTGTGGGTGCTCATTTATGACAGTATTCATGAGTTCTAGGATTTATTGTGAGCAATAATGACACTCTAACTAGCATGTTCTGAAATTTTCCCAATTTAGATCAGTCCCAGACTACACAAAAATTAGATAAGTCTTCTCTCCTTATTCTTTTCTTAGGGTTTCATATTTTAAATCTTAGTTTGCTTTTGTTGTTTCTTTATTTTAGAATTTATACATCATTTTATTTTAGTAGTGACTCTGCAATATTTATATTTAATTCAAATTAAATTAAATCAACCTCTAATAGTGTCATGGACTCTACCCAGTTACTTTACACTCCACTTAGACCTAAAGTGGCTTCATATCCTTTTCCTATTGCTTTTTTGTCTCCTAAGCTTCCTATATATGATGGAAAATGTGGCCTTGAATAAAATTTTCATGGTTTTCATTCCACTTCCTTTGGTTACTCGTTTAAATATTTTCTAGTTACTAATCTTTTTCTCATAATCCTGAAGGAAAATCCATTGTAATGGTTATATGACCTTCCTATTCATGTAGTAAGTGTGTTTACAATTTTTGCTAATCAATTCCTGTGCAAATTTCAATTAATGTTGGGGACAAGGTATCCCATGCACAAATTTATAATATGGGACAAGGATCGAATGATCCCATTAGTGACTATATTATGTTTTACAAGACTGTGTTTATGAAATGAATAATATCTTATTTTTTAATGATCTTCAATATTTAATCACTCAAATCCTTCTCGTTCCTTTATAATAATCAATAATTAATGATAATTATTCATCTTTTGATTGCCTTTGTCACAAAAAAAATAATGGGAAGCTAGGATCTATATAATAAACAAGATAGAATATGTTTATAATGTTCCTAATACATCTAATGCTAAATTTCAAGGAAACCCTGATTCAAAAGGAAAACACAAATATAACAAGGATGATGTTAAAGTTATTATCAATGTTGCATCTTGACCTACCAATTTTTAGTTACAAACTTCTCCTTAAATTAAATTTACATGATTTCCTTATTCACCCCAAGTAGTCCTTCAAAAGTGTTTAGAGTGCAACTTTGTATCTCTTCCTCCACCTTTAGAGCTTGATACAAGAAATATTCATTGTAAAAAAAAATCATTGATGGTAAAATATGGTTGAGGGGACCCTACCCTATTATAATATGTTCCAATGGAGAAAAATATATATCAATGAGAATCGAATGGGGCTACCTCTTCCAATAGAAAGGAGGAATTAAAAAAACAACCAAACCAACATCGCAAAAAAGAAAGTAAACAAGAGACTGCCTTATCCCTGAGACACCTTCCGATGGGATCTTAAATGCATCTTAAGGGGATCATTTTTACCTTTCTTCTTTTTTTGAGCACTATAGTCTAAACACCTCTAGTGTTCAGATTCACATTTCCACAAATGTGAATTAGAATGAAAATTTCAAAATTATCCTTATCCACAAGAGTTTGAAACTCCATTGAAAAAAGAGGAAGGGAAATGGTTTCCTCATTTAATTCAAAATACTGGAGAGAAACCTTTTCTACTGGGGTTGAAGATCAAATTTCCTCCTCATCCTTAGAAGTTAAATCAACCTCGTTCACTGAATATTCATCCGAATCACTATCCAAGTGACTATAAACCACCAAGTGAATGGGATTTTAATTCTTTCACCAAGAAGTTATAATTTTAACTTGTTTCTTCACTACCTCACAATCTGAAGCTAAGTGGCCAAGAGAAAAACAATTCCTACATCTAAAAGGGAGCCCGTCATAGTCTAAATTTTGAGTCAAGATTGTGTCCTAAACTTTGATCTCAATAGTAGTTGGAAAATCAACACAATTATTCATATCTACCAATTGTGTGCATATGAGGTATAATCATATAAGCTTGTCTTTGTGTCAATAGCTAAGCATTTCCCCAAGGTATCCCCAATAGAAAGTAAAAATTTCTTGGCCCAAAATTGGAGAGGAAAATATGGCAACCGAACCCAAATAGGTTTAACATGGAAAGTATCACTCACAGGATTAAATAGAGAGAACCATGGATTCATGAGTAGAAAGTGAGACTAAAAATCCCAAAGTTTTCCAAAAATCATATATTTATATGAGGTTCTATCAAAAAAAAAAATGAAAAAAACTCTATATATAGGGTAAATGTCCAATTTACCTTCCAAAACAGGCCTCCAATGAGTCGAGATCTATTTGTGAAGTGTTGGAAGACTCAGGAAGAGACTCTTAAATCTACAAATAATCCTATTTTTCTGGAAATGTGCTTCAGAGTTCAGAACCTCTGCTCCAAAACAAACAGAAAGAGAGGTCTTAGCATAAGCCATAGGTTTTGAAGGGAGAGGTATTAACATAATCCATGGTAAATATTTTGATGTTAATGCCTATTGTGATTATCATAGATTTTTTTATCATTCTACAAATTGATTTATCAATAATTATCATGGTATCCAAGATCTTATTGATACAAATACTATTGAATTTGACTCACCTTTTAAGAAATATAAGCCTATTATTGACATTGATATACTCAATATTTTCATTTACCTTCTTCTGATTAACAAAAATAATGAATTCCTAGCTATCCTAAGGGGATATCTAGAGTATTAATGTTAATCTAGTTAGGAGGACTAAAACGTTGTGAATGAACTAAAGCAGTATGAAATAAATGTAAATAAATTATTCTATATGAAATATAACCCTAATGTGCAAGAGAAGAGTAAGGAAAAGAATCAAATGATAACAGAAGACTGTCGCACAGTGTCACAGATCTAGGAATAAAATCATGAAGTGCAGATGAATCCTCAGGGACCATACAAAGGGAAGATCTGGACTATCTGAGATGACACAGTGCCTGGGAGTGTACTGGGGCAGGGTGCCCTGGTCTGCAATTTGGGTTCTCAAAACACTACAAATCCTTCAAATTTGAATCTGGTATGGTCGTTAAATGTATCTTAGTGCTTCTCGTCTGTCACACTATATTTTTCGGATGAACTAGAGAATGAATCATAATGAAAGGAGAAGTATCAAACCCTAGGAAAAATCAAATATGCATATGAATGGGGCAGACTAACCTCATCCATCCAAGCTAGTGGACTTATCATTGAGCATTGCACTACATTATGGACCCTGATGTAGTTCTGGTGTGTGTGTCCATGTCATGCCCTAGGTGCTTTCATGTCAGTCACACTTTGCAAAGTAGTGAGAAATAGTAGCTATAGAAATGTAAGTAACATGTGTGCATGGAATAGAATGGAATCCCTACCCCTATGAAGTGTGTGTGATGTAAATCTCCTAGCTTGAATGCATGGCACTATGTGGATGCAAGTGATGCAATGGATACCCTAGATGGAGTGATAGTAGTGATAAGATGCAAATGACCTCGGACCCTTATTATGGTCTTATAAATTTATATTTATAGGGATCTCAAGCTTAATTTCATAATTAATCCTAACAAGGATGACTGAGAAGAAGATAAGGATGACCAACAACTAGAAGTGACCCAAAAAGAAGACTGAGGTTGTAATATAGAATGGGACCAGGGTGCCGCGGGGCACCCCAGTATAGGATGGGGCACCCTGATTTCAGGCTAAAATTTTAGGAAAGGTCATGAAATGGGTTGATAGGTATCGAGAAATACATGGGAAAGATGAAATAAAAGATAAGAAAAAGGTGGCCAAAAGGTGGGATTAATTAGTACTTTGTACACTTGAGAACCTTCTAAATAGTAGTATAAAACTGAGCTAAATATTGTCTAATGTGTAATATTTGTGTCTACATTTGCCCCCACTTTATGTTGGTGAGTGGAAATCTCAGTAACATAAAGTAGATAGAGATGTGTACCTGATAACCATGTAGAGTGTAGAAGAAGACGTGCCGATGGACTAGACTCAAGTCATGGAATGACAAAAAGAAAAATTTGGAGTGTGGATTTTAAAGATGAAAAATATGTAAAATGTGATGAGAGTGAACCTAGGGTAGAACGCTTGTGTAGATGTTGCTGTGTGTAATATACCTGTATGGTTAGTATGGAAAGTACAATCATGTGTGTGTTGTCATTATCATTATTGTTGTTGTTGTTGCCCCCAATTTGACTGCTTGTTTCTCATACGGGAGGACCTGCAAGGAGAAAATGATCAAGTAGTCAAATATGTATGTATGTAAAAATTTTGTGTAAAAATATGCAAATGTAAAATACGCTAGAATAGAAAGTGTAAATGGAAAAATGGAACATGTACACCTGATCCATGTCAATAAAAAGGGTGTAGAAGAATATCATGTAGTGTTGCAATTTTTTCAAGTGATCTCATGCCACCCTGGCTGAAGAAGTATAGGGAGGAACCATGTTATGTACCTCCAACCTCTAACCACTTCTACTGAAATGTTTGAAGATATCTATGTGTTGTCCTAGTTTTTTGGGTGATCCGATGCCACTAGAAGGAGAAGTGTAGAGAGGAACACCCATTGTAACCCCTGAGCCTGTAACCACTCCATAGAATTTCCGAAGGACACCATGTCCTGTTAAGGCCACTATGTATGGAGTTTGTAGACTAGTATGAACTCACTCGCTATGTGTGAACCGGTGTAGATACATTATGTTAGTAGAAACCCTCAATGATGCCCCCCTCTTTGGGAGCACATGCGATGACCTTGGAAGGAGAATGTGGCCCCAAAAGAGGACCAACTATTCTCTAACCTGTAGAACTCTACCCTTGCAATTTATGGAAAGGGAAACGTTTGGTAGATATCAAGGTGCACACAAAATGGGATGGCTAGCCAATACAAGTGTTAGTTTGAACACATGCATATAAATAAGACAAGTGTAAAATACACAGACAATGTAAAAAAAACTACCAAGCAAAGTAGTGTAAACACACAATAAAACAAGTAGACCACACAAAGAAGGTTTCAAACATGGGACATCACTCACGATGTCACAAGACACGTAAGGCCATCATGGCCACAAACAATAGTCAAGTGTGCACACAAGCAAAGGGAAAAACCCGCATATAATGGAAAACAAACAGACAAGTAAAAACAAACATGTAGTCATGGAAACATGTAGTCCTGCAAAACAAGTGTTGCACATGGAACACCTCGTTAGCATGTTAGAGTGATAACCAATATGTCAAAGCATGTAGAAGCAAGTAGTAAAAGATGCTAAGTACAAAATGAAACAATAACACCTGGATGAGATGAATGTGGATGCCCCAACGACCAATATAGGAAGGGTAGAAGGTGAGCATCCATGCCACATGTAGATGTCATGTATCTACGATCACACTAAACAAAGGATTGAACGTGCATGTGTGTATGATTATGACATAGAAGAAATAAAATTAGCATGTGTAGTAAATGAGCATGTAAAACACTAGTAAGCAAGAGTAAATGCTACCAAGACAATGTAGTATGTTGTGGATGGATGGAATGGAATGCAAGATGGAATGATAGGAGAAATGTGCCCCCCAAGTGGATGGAAGTGTATGTAGTGAGGTTAATTTTGTTTTCCCCCTCAATAGTCAAGAATGAACCATAAACAAGATTGTGTAATCGGTAAACAACCGAGTAGTGTAGTTTTTATCTAACACATTATGATGAGTATGTGTATGGAATGGTGATGAAATGCGACATGGGGAGAAGATGTGCACGGACCCTATAGTGTAAGTGTATACCATGAATTTGTTGAATAGAAGAGTGATGATTTATCCCTAAGCATATATCACTATAGAAGGAGTGTATGGGAATGAGATATATGGAAATATGTGCGTGGACCCTATAGCCTAAGCGTATACCATGACTTGTTGAATGCATGAGTGATGATTTAGCCCTAAGCATATATCACTATAGATGAATGGATGAATATGTGACGATTTAGCCTAAATATATGTCAATGGGACAAATAATGAGGGTGTGAACCCTATAGAGATAGCGTGGATAATGAAGGTGTTGATTTATATGAACTACGAGATGAATGAATGAGGTGGTGGCCTAAAGTGTATATCACTATGAGATGGAAGAATGGTAATATAATGCACTAAGCATAATACCACTATGTGATGAATAAGGTGAGGGTGGTGATTTAGCCTAAATCATATACCAATAATTAATGAGTAGCATAAATGTTGATGTAATATAATGACTTAGGATAGGAAAATAGAATATGTGAGGATAGGATGTAAGAGGATAATGATGTAAATTGATGAAAAGAGTGGTGATTTAACCTAAGGTGTATACCACTATGGTATGTGACGATGAGTATGGGTGATGATATAGCCTAGAGTGTTGGTCACTAGTCTGATGAATGAGGTATGATGACATATCACATATAGGTAAGGTCAATTTGATTGGTAAACCATTGACAGTCAAGTATGGACTGAGGAACTAAAGTGTGTCATAGGGTGGGGAGTGCAGCGTGGCAGTTAAGTGTGATATTTCTTGAGATGCATGGCATTTAATGGGTTTTTGAGTGGTTTCCTTAGAAGGGTGGTAAGGTGGTAATCACCACCCCCAATTTTATCTATGATGACGTAAGGGCCAAGCCAGTTGGGCTTGAATTTTCCTTTGAGTGTGGCTTCAGCTTTGGTATTTTTTTGGTTTTCTTTTAAGACAAGATTGCTGATATTGAAGTCTCGAGGGCGGTTCTTGTGGTTTCTAGCGTGTGAAATGTGGGTTTGGTATGCACGTAGGTTTTCTAATGATTGGACATGAAATGAATCCAACATTTCTAATTCATGTAAATGATTTTCACAGTAAGCGTTGTCTTTAAGGATTTCATTGAGAGAGATGCGGAGAGTCGGTGTTTCTAGTTCTAATGAGATAACTACCTCGGCACCATAAACTACGGAGAAAGGGTTAACATTTTTGGGGGTGTGAACTCTAGTGTGGTAGGCCCATAATGCATATAGGATTTGATTATGCCAATCAGTGCCACTACAATCAACAGTTTTACGTAGGATTTTGACAATGGTTTTATTGGTAGCTTCTACTTGGCCATTGCCTTGTGGGTAATAAGGCGTGGAAAATGATTGTTTGATCTTAAACTTAGCACAAAATTTCTTGACATATTTATTTTTGAAGGAGGATCCATTATCAGTGATAATGGCATATGGTACACCAAAGCAAGTGATAATGTGCATGGTAAGAAAGTTACAAATGTTGGTACCAGTGGTTGTACATAAGGGTGCGGCTTCAACCCATTTGGTGAAGTATTCAGTGGCGGTAATTATGAATTTTTGGCCATCAGTGGATTATGGGTTGATAAGGCCAATTAAATCAAATCCCCAAAGGGAAAAAGGCCATGTGGGAGCGATGGGTTAAAGGTCATAGGCGGGTGCATGATGGAGATTACCATGCTTTTGACATTTGTCACAACACTGAGCATAATCCAGGAAATCATGTTCCATTGTTGGCCAGTAATACCCTTGACGTAAGAGTTTTTGTAATGGCTTTACCAGAGAAATGGTCACCATAGAGGCTATCATGAATGTGAGATATAGCTATGGTAATATCCACAAGGGAAAGACAACAGAGCAGGAAATCATCAAGAGCACGCTTGAATAATTTAGTGCCGATGATAACATAACGAGTGGCTTCATGACGTATCCTGCGGGCTTTATGGGGTTGTAAAGTATCAGGAATAGTTTGTTTGTACAAATAATTCTAGATAGGTGTGAACCATTCAGTGGTGTCATGACTACGGGTGACATCACAAGTTGTAATAGGTATTGTGGAAATAGATGGTTGTCATAAATGGGTAATGATGAAAATGTCCTGATCATCATGAAGGTCCTGTGGGATAAGGGAGGTTGCACTGGCCATGGCATTGGCATGGAGATTTTCTTTGTGAGGAATTGTGTTGATGGAATAAGACTCAAAGGTAGATAAAAGGTCTTTTATAAAGGTATTGTATGGAATAATGTGTTCTTCCTTAGTGTGATAGGTGTCATTAACTTGGTTAATGACTAATTGAGAGTCCCCATAGATGCACAGGTTATGAATGAGGATTCGTTTAGCACTAAGAAAACCTAAAATTAAGGCTTCATATTCAGTGATATTATTTGTGTAGGATAACCCTAACCAATATGCAAAGGGAAGTGTATCACCATGCGGGGTAATGAAGACAATACCAGCACTGGCACTAGAATGGAAGTGAGAGCCATCGAAGTACATGGTCCATATGTGTGATTCAATGGTATAAGTAGTGAAATCATCGTGGAAGGAATCAGAAACAAGGGAAACATCTAAAAGAGGGGTAGCGGCTAGTTGATCAATGATTACTTGCCCCTTAATTACTTTCTCTGGAATGAACTTAAGGTCAAATTCTATAAGGAGCATGACCCAGTGAGATAAATTCCCTAAAATATGAGTACGGGAAAAAAGATAGCATAAAGGGTCAACTTTAGTGATAGTGTGAACCTCATGGTTAAGGAGGGAATGACGCAACTTATCAACAACGAAGACAAGGCCAAGGCATAATTTTTCGATGTAACTATAATTACATTCATAAGAGAGGAGCATATAGATAATATAGTATATGGCTTGTTCTCGATGGTTATCATCATGTTGGGATAATAGTTCACCTAAGGCATGGAAGGTAGCTGAAATATACAAGAGAAAGGGGTTGTTTGCTACGGGTGGGACTAAGACATGAGGGTTTAATAGATAAGATTTGATGTGATTGAATGTTTGCTGACATTGTTCATCCTAAGTGAATTGGGTATCTTTCTTCATAAGACGTGTAAAGGGTTGTGTCTTGTTAGCCAGTTGTGTAATGAAACGTCAAATAGCTTGAATTTTACCTTGCAAGGAGTGAAGTTGATGAAGGTTTTTTGGTGGAGGCATGTTGAGAATAGCTTTGATTTTAGTGGGGTCAATTTTGATGCCTCGATGTGAAATAATATATCCTAGAAAATTTCCTGTGGTGACACCAAAGACACATTTTTTGGGATTGAGGTGAACATGATACTGACGTAATCATTCAAATAACACCCAAAGGTCACGTGCGTGTGAAGAATGATGACAAGACTTAGCGAGAATATCATCGACATAATCTTCGATGATCTTATGGATGTAATCATGAAAAATATGTGTCATAGCGTGTTGATAGGTAGCCCGGCATTCTTGAGGAATGGCATGATAGTATAGAAAAATGTACCCCATGGTGTAGTGAAAGAGGTTTTTTCTTGATCAGCTAGATTTATTTTAATTTGATTGTAGCTGGAAAAACCATCCATAAAGGAGAGTATGTCGTATCCTAAGGTAGATTCTACTATAGTATCAATGTGTGGGAGGGGAAAATATCCTTTAGGGAAGCTTTATTTAAATCACAAAAATCAGTGCAGCAACACATCCATCGGGCTTCATCACTAGAACAATGTTGGATACCCATTTGAGGTAGTCAACAACGTGGATGAAGCCACCATCAAGAAATTTTTGGATTTCTTAACTAAGAGTGCAACCTTAGGATGCGTCTTACAGATTTTTTGTTGGACAGGCTTGGCACTAGGATTGAGGACAATGTTATGCATTGCGATAGAGATATCGATACCTGCATGTCACTATAGTCCCAGGTGAAAATGTCAAAAAATTCGTGAAGGACCTGCTTGAGATCTTTTGTCTAGAAGGGGTAAGGGAAGTGACTAACAAGACAATATGAGGATTGTCAGCCATTCCTAAATTATGTTGTATGGTTTCTTCATTGATAAGTGAAGAATAATCCTTGATATATGGTATGGTAGGAATAGTGTTAGGTAGGTTGGAAGTATCAGTGGAGTTAAAATAATCCCCCAAACAAATCATATTAACACAAGGAAGGGATTGGATTCATTTATGATGGTAAGTAGGTAGATCCTAATAAGCACCCATATGATCTAATAATGCATCATCAATAGGGAAAGTATCAGTGTTGTCCTAAAAGGAAGGAGTGTCATTACTAATAAGGTTCATGTGCAACAAGGGAAGAGATGTAACATGACATATGGATTGCGCCTCTATGGGTGATGGGTCAGAATGCTAATAGCCAAGGACAAACTTATGTGAATGTGTAGGGAGGTCCCAAAGTTTGGTAATTTTTTGGTCTTGGTAGTTAGAAAAACCAAAAACGACGAAAATAGTCGTATCCTAAACCATACTTGGAGAGAGATAGACCAATTTGTGGGGAAACGGGGGAGTCCAAAGGTTGTTGAATAGTGTTGTAATATGCAAAAGGGGAAGGATCAACAGGGACATCATAAATGGTGCCTTGGTAATGGAACTTTAGTCGAGTATGCAGTGTCGAGGGAACTACATGCATGGCATGGATCCAAGGTTGACCAAGGTGAATATTATAGTTAAGGTCGTTGGGAATTACATGGCAGGGGATAGTAAGCATACATGGGCCAATGGTAATGGGTAATTGTACAATACCTAAAACTCATTTTGGGATGTTATCAAAGCCATGAATAGAAACGATGGAAGGAGCAAGAGATGTCGGGGTCATGCCGATATGATGGAGAAAACTAATGTTACAAATTTTGAGGTCGGATCCATTGTCTACTAGGGCACACTTAATACCTACTTTGTTAACACACACCTGGATATATAATGGAGGGTCATGGGCTAAGAACTCAAGGGAGGTGGAGGTCATCAGATGTGAAAGTGATTTGATCTTCATTAAGGGTTATGGAAAAAACAAATTTATGGTAGACATATTCGGGTGATAGGTGTGGAGAAACATAATGAGTGGCTAAGTAATTTTGGAGGTGAAGGAGGCAATCCGGGTATGTTTGCAAGTATGTGTGAATAGAGATACTCATGGCACCGTGAGAAGAGTAACAACTACATGTAAGGAGAAGGTAACAAGGATGGCGAATAAATATGGTATAAATAAAAGGAGTAGAATGGCATGATGGAAAAGATGGAACACCACAAAAGGTGATGAGAACGAATGGTCAGGTTCACCAAAATGATTAACAAAAATAATCTAGTCCTAGATGGCCTAAGGGGATATCTAGACTATTAATGTTAATCTAGTTAGGAGGATTAAAACGTTGTGAATGAACTAAAGTAGTATGAAATAAATGTAAATAAACTATCCTAGATGAAATAAAACCCTAATGTGCAAGAGAAGAGTAAGGAAAAGACTCAAATGATAACAGAAGATTGTCGCATAGTGTCGCAGATATGGGAATAAATTCTAGAAGTGTAGACGAACCCTTAGGGACCCTGTAAAGGGTATATCTAGACTGTCTGAGATGACACATGCACCTAGGAGTGTACTGGGGCGCCTCGGGGAGCTCTGGTCTGTAATTTGGGTGTTCAGAACACTACAAATCCTCAAAATTTGAATCTAGTATGGTTTTTAAATTTATATAAGTATTTCTCTTTTGTCGCATTGGATTCATTGGATGAACTAGAGAATGACCCGTAATGAAAGCAGAAGTATCAAACCCTAGAAAAATGAAATATGCATATGAATGGGTCAGACTAACCTTAGTCACAAAATTAGTGGACTTATCACTGAGTGTTGCACTACATTACAGACCTTGATGTAGTTACAGTGTGTGTGTGTGTGTGTGTGTGTGCACATGTCGTACCTTAGGTGCTCTCATGTTAGTCTCACTTTGTGAAGTAATGAGCAATAGTAGCTATAGAAATGTAAGTAGCATATGTGCATGGAATAGAATGGAATCCCTCCCCCTATGAAGTGTGTGTGATGAAAATATTCTATCTTGAATGCATGGAACTATGTGGATGCAAGTGATGCAATGGATGCAGCCCTAGATGGAGTGATAGTAGTGATAATATGCAAATGACCTAGGACCCTTATTATGGTCTTATAACTTTATATTTATAGGGCTCTCAAGCTTAATTTCCTAATTAATCTCGACAAGGCTGACTGAGAAGAAGATAAGGATGACCAACAACTATAATTGACCCAAAAAGAAGCAGAAGAGGTTGCGTATAGACCGGTACAACCTGAATGGGACCAGGGTGCCTCAGGGAACCCCAGTATAGGATGGGATGCCCTAATTTTAGGTTAGAATGTCTGAAAGGTCATGAAATGGGCTGATAGGTATCAAGAAATACGTGGGAAAGATGAAATAAAAGATAAGAAAAAGGTGGCTAAAAGGTGGGATTAATTAGTACTTTGTACACTTGAAAACCTTCTAAATAGTAGTATAAGACCAGGAAAAATATTGTCTAATGTGCAATATTTGTGTCTATATCCTCTTAATCGCAATATTGCAAATCTAATCAAGTACTACATGATACTTATCAAGATCAGCCTCCTTCTCCCTATCATCACCCACTACATTCTCTAATTTGTATTTTCACCCATATTCCACAGCCTAGGGATGAACTATTACATTCAATGATTTGGATATCACTTACGATCTTGTTTCTAACATAATTTATGTTTTATGTTTTTTTGACCTCAACCCTATTTAGAGAGTCTCGATTGATAGTGGTTCTAGATACAACATATACATATTCAAATTGCTTTCTTTTCTTCACTATACTAAGAAACAAATAAAATTTGATACTAATACCTCTCTTGGTAATATTTTTATACCTCTTACAATGGGATATGTTACTTTAGATATCCATTTTTCAGCCACATCTTCCTTTGGTTCATGTGACATGTGTCTAGGTTTCTCTTGGCTTTGTAATCTTAAGGTTGTACCTTATATTTTACACCAATGCATCAATTTTATTTATAATAAGAAAAAAATTCATTCAAGGTTGTCGCATAAGTACCCCCTATTTCCTAATCATTTTACTAAAAAATGATAGTTTTCACACCTACTCATGCTACCTCTCAAGGGTATATCCCTTACACACCTCCTCCTAGGTCTCATATTGCACATCTTATGGATCCCAAGTATGATGTATAAACCCATCTTATTGAGGTATATCATAATCCCACTATACACATGGATTATTTGATGTGCAAACCTCTTTTATTGGACTAGTCCTTCCATCTTCGTATTAACACTATCATAGGGTAACTCTTGTTTTTACTTTTATTTTTACACAAATATGATGAAATAAAAAACATTTAAATATGAAAATAAAAACAAAAAATTGAAATATTTTCAAAAATACAAAATTAATACCTACATATGACATGATTTGCTAGCTTTTCACTTTATATATATTTATCATATAATTTAGTAGGGATCATATTTTCTATATATTTTTTACACACACACATTCAAAAGTTATATTGAGATTGATGCAAGACACACAAATTATTATAGATGATGAAAAATGGATGCATAAGTTTGTCTTTGGTATTTTTAATCTGAAGGCATATTAGGGTTCATTTTAGGGGTGAATATTTGTGTATAAGTGAATACTAGGATTTTTTAATTTTTAAAGTACCAAATTTTTTAGTATTGTATGGTAGTGTGTTCGCCAAAATTTTAAGGGTCCTAAATAAATTTGACCATCATTTTTCCTTACTGTTTCCACTAAGGGTCAACCAATGTTAGTATATTCGCCTTCATGTTAGAATATACAATTATATATAGGATTAATTCACCATAATATAGTAATATAATAAATTTCAAAATTCGTTAATTTTGAGAGTTGTTGTTGAAGCCAAAGGTAAAAGTTAATAAGCCTGTGAAAAATTAAAAAAAATTAAGGAAAAAATCCGAAGGAATAAGTGAAAGAGGTAAGTGAAAAAGTTCAAATTGTTAGCCTGTCAAGGGTTTTTTACAGAACCATTACCGGATGGAAATCTAAATACATGATGTTGTCCAGCAAGGTCAATAGGAATTGTCGTAAGGTAGCAATATAGGAATTGTTGTATGGTAGAAATATATGTAACATGAATTTGTGTTGCTGAAATTTGTCATACGTCAACATGCTTCCATTGTCATCCATCAACATTTTGAAATTTTCATTTGATAACATGTTTTTGTTTCTATTTGACACCATTTTGTACGTGTCGTTCAATAACAAAACAAAAAAATAGACATTGACGCCCTGTGACTTGAAAAAACCTCCATTCACCACCATCACAAAACCCTCCTTTTCTACATTTACCAAAATTTCCTTTTCGGTAGATTCGCCACTAATTCTATAATAATTTTTTGGAGGGAGGTCTTAAAATGAAGCCTAGGGCATATTCTACACTATTCAAGTGTTATATTTAAATACATTTATTTTTATTTACTCATTATGCTTAATTTATTATATTGTGAAATAGTATATTTTTTAGACTAATGTGGCTAATGTGTGTGTCATTTACAGTGCTAGCTTATCTTCGTTTATCTGCCATAGGGTTTTTGTTTTCATTTGTATTCACCTGCTTACTTGATTGTATGATTGCTTCCATGTATATTACATTTGACCTTTCCTACATGTATCTTCATGACACTTTGGTGCCCCTTAGTTGTGGTAATTTGAATTTATACATCTAACATATGTTAAATTCCTTTTGTACTTTTATTTTATATTACTTGTACGCTTGATTTTCTCCATGGTCCTTTACTTTTACACATGATTACCTTTGTTATTATTATTTTTTCCTTTTTATCTATCTTTTTGTGTCATGGTTTCTACCATGCCCACCCTTGCAAGAACAAAATCCCAATGGTGGTCACCCAAGGAAACCCTCCATGTGATAGAAAATTAATTATCAATAATATCTAACATGGATACATGTAGGGTTCATTTTATAGGTGGATATATTCATAAATTGGTGAATATTACGATATTAAAAGTTTGAAATTGGAATTTCTTACTACCATATGGTAGCAAGTTCACCAAAATTTTACAGGTCATAAATAAATTTGACCCTAATTTCACCTTACTATTTCCACTAAGGCCCAACCAATGTTGGTATATTTGTCATTATTTTATAATATACTATTATATATGTGATTAATTTTCCATAATGTAGTAATACGATATAATTTTAAAAATTTGTTAATTCTGAAATCTAGAGTCAAAGCCGGAGGTAAAAATGAATAAGCCTGTAAAAAACCTGAAAGTATAAGCCAAAAATATGAAGGTATAAGTGGCACAACTGGATGTAAATTGTAGTGTGCTTCCAGATGGGAACATCCATAAGAGCATCGCATGCCAACATGATGCCATCACCGAATGGTAACAAGTTTTGATTAATGGATAGGTATCATTTTTCCATGTCACTGCCTTGTAGTATTTTCTATACCACCAATCGATAACATTACCAGTCAGTAGCATTTCCCATGTTATCGACCAGTGGTATTACCACATGGTAACATTGTCCATGCTACCATCTGGTGGCATTACCAATTGGTATAATTTTCCATGTTACCGGGAAGTGACATTACTACATGATGACATTTCCATGCTACCATCCAATGAAATTACCAGCCAGTAGCATTTTCTGTGTTACCAGTCGGTGACATTACTACACGGTATTGTTTTCCATTCTACCGGCAGGTAGCATTTTTCATATTATCAGTCGGTGACATTTTTGTATGGTATATTTTTCATTGATGTCGTTAGATAGATAAGATAAGATAAATATATTAAATGTCCAACAAATGACCAAAAATGTAGGTCAATGGGAATTCAACCATGCAAAGAGAAAAATAGGAGTCCATCCAGAGGACAAAAAGGTCCTTGAGAAAAACCAAAAAATTGAAGAAGGAAAAGAAGAACAGGAAAAAAGAGTGAGGCTTGGAAAAATCCTACATAATTTTGTAGAACCAAAACATGTAAAGGAAGAAAAGGAAGAGAAGGAAAAAGAGGAGAGCCCATCATCTAACATCTAAGGCTGAATAAAGGAAGCTAGTAATGTGTTGAAGCCCGGTATCTGAGGTTGTGGAATATCTAGAGTCCCAATGTTTGAAGGAGGGATGAATTCTCTATGTTCATCTGGTGGATCTCAAAAGCCATCGATGAAAAGAGGGCATAAACCTCGTATGTGTCTAGATATCCCTTGTTTATGAAAGAGTGCCTCAAGTCTGGAATGATCTCATCTACAAATCAGGATTGGTATCACCCTACCACTTAGTGCCCCTCCTAAGGGAGAGAACTATAAAAAAGGAAGTGATCTTCTGAGTAGTCATGTGTTTATAAGGAGGTTGAAGGGTCTCTTCCCAAAGCCTAATTGCCTCTTGTAAATACAGATCAAGGAACCTCTTATCATAGTATCTGAATAATTCTAGGAATTTCGAATGCTCTTTGAACAGGTAGTGAAATCTCCCTCTAATATCGTATTAAATGTGGAACCAAAAGATAAAGTGATTTTTTTTATCTGCTAGAGGGAATAGAGTTGGAAAATATACTATAGACGGTCAATCTAGTGATCACATTCAACTTGGATCCTATGAGAGCCAACCCTCAGCTAACCCAAGGAAATGTAAAGGGTGTGCATCCTATGTTGGGAAATATATTGGGGTCAATAAATAAGACCATTATATACCTCAAGAAAATGCACAGCATAAAAGGCCATCTTCAGATGTAACCCACCTTGGGGGTTAGTCTAGGTGCACTGAATTAACTGCCTATAGATATCATATATAATGATTTTTTTAGATCCTTATTTCCCAAAGGATATGGGTTGTATCATCCAAGGAATAACTATATTGAGGCAGGTGGTCCATCAGAATCCCAATAGACTCAAGTAGTCATGAGACTCTAGCATACCAACAACAATATCGACCAAAAAAATCAGCTAAAGTGTTGGCCTCAAAGGAGAAGTAAACAATGTTGGATGTCTATCCCTTCTTGTAAAATAATCAAGTCTCTAAATGTGATGCAAGAGGGAAACGAGGCCAAAAATTACTTCCATCCTAAAGGGACAATCCCTAAACTCTAGTAGGATGATATTTTGGGGAACCATCTCCTTGTATCTGATGATACATATGAGAATAAGTATCTGAAATCTCTCCATTACAGCCTAATCAGACTCAAGAAAGGATGACCCCCAAACCTAAGAGCCATAGAGAACCGTGGGCCTGACAAGAGATTTTGAGAGGGACATATTAGAGATGATGTATTTGAAATGATGGAGAAAGTAATGTCTCTCCAAGATTTTCAAGAATCCGTAGCCCTTATTAACTCGAGGTTGAAGTGTCAGTCATAAACCAAATCGAGGTCCAGAAAATAGTAGTCCCAAGTAAGATAAGAGTTTGTGATCTTAAGCTCATACCCCCTATAGAAGAAATGAAAATCAGATGTCTTCAGGCCGTTGAAGATCATAACTTTGGTCTTACCCAGGTTAACTGTTAGTTGATTTTTTGTCACAAAAGAGGGTTAAAGCATCCATCTGTCTCTGTGAACCCTCCGAAGAGGAGGCAAGAAGGACCACATAGTCCATAAAAAAGAGAATATAGATCAAAACTTGGTGGAGAAGACAATTGCCCCCCTAATGGATGTGATCCCTAAGAAACTCCTCCAACTCGTCAATATAAATTATGAATAAGGTAGGAGACAAATGGAAACCATGCTTGACCTCAATGGTACTCCTAATGAAGTTAGAGAACCCAATATAAGTATGAAGATGGCCGGAAACCTCGTCATTCAGGCGCATGATGGAAATTAAAATAATCTTGAAAATTCCAATCTCTATAATCCTTTGGAAGAGAGATTCCTACAGAATAGAGTCAAAGGATTTCTAAAAGTAAACAAAGCAACATAAAACCTTGGAAGTAAAGTGGTGTGCTTCCTCCATGATGGCCAAAAGAGTGAGGATGTGATCAATGGTCTGGTAGATTTGTCAAAACCCCTCCAATCCCCTAGCTCTACAGTGACTCTAATCCAGAAAATCTAAAATCCACATGTGAATGACTGTAACATATAGCTTGGCGAATGTGTGACCCACCAAGATCATTCTGTAATTTTTGGGATTATATACAAGACATAATTTTTGAATTGAGTGAATAATGTGGTTAGAAAAAGACCACAGAAAACCTATACAAACCACTTGGTTAGAGATATCCACTAAATATTTTTTTAGGATGTCAAGTCCCTACTTGAAGAGTTATGCTTGGAATCCCTCCTCGTATGATAATTTGTTACTATTAATGGATAAAATGGCATTTTTAACATTTGTGTGGGTGAAAATGTGACAAGAAGAAGGTGGGGAAATGACCCAGATTTGGGGTGGGGTGGGTACTTTGTAATGAGTGGAGGTATGAGCATACAGAGAGCTAAGATGCAATTCACGTGGAAGAGGGTAATGCCAAGGGAGAATGGTAGGCCAGAAATGCTTAGGAGAGTGTAAAAAGGACTCACAGAGCTTTTGTCTCCATATTGAGATGAAATTTTGTTTCTTTTGGTGAAGGAGGTGTAGATAATCAGACTTAAGAGAGTGAAAGCATGGGACAACATGATTAAAAAAAAGTGAAGTTATCAGTGAAGGGATTTACAGTCCTCATCATACCATTGGTTTATGGGGAAAGTTTTTTATTAGGAAGGGTGAGGGTGATGTGGGGGTAGGAATTCGAGATAGCCTCATGGATAATGGAAGAGAGGAGATTGCAATTCATGTTTATAGAGAGTGAGATGAAGTGAGGCTCGAGGGGATAAATTGATGAAGGTGGGAGGAAAAGTTCTAGGGTTACCCTCATCGAACTTCAGAATAGTGCATGGAGGAAAGAAGAAGGGAAAAAGGACCTGGGGGGATTGATTTTTGGATAGAAGGAAAGGGTCGCATGATCAGCAAGAGGGATGGGGGGACGGAAAAGTGGTGGATGTAAGGGACTAGGTTAGGGGTAGTTAATATGTAATCCACCATGCTAGCCACTCCATAGTGAGGTGTATAAGTGAAGAACCTGGACTCAGGAAAACATGAAATACCATTAAAAATCAGCATCTCATGAGACTCTCGCATCTATAAGAGATGACAACCATAGGATGTCAAAGGTCCCACAAAGTCCTCTGACTCTCTCTAAAGACCAATGGAGTCTAGATCCACCTTAAAAGAATAAATAACGTCACCATTCTTTTCATGCAAAGGGACTTGGAGGTTTTTGGTATGCGTATTAAATTCTAAAAAAATGAAGACCTCTCCAACCACTAAAAACTAAGAAGTACATGTATAGAGGTTGAAAAAAGGGTCCTCATCTGGGCCATTATGAATAGCAAAAGGAGAGGAAGTTGGGGTAAAATAACAAACCACTACAAAAAATTCTCTAATGTGGGGTGAAGTTCGTCTAATCCTGGCCCAAAAGAAGTGGAAAAACTCATCTGTAGTGACCACTGAAATTTCATTCTAGAAAATGTCTTTGACCAAGCAAGAAACCTTGCCTAATCCTTTAACATGTCAAGAAATCCTAGTCTCCTACCTATAATCAGAAAGCCAATGATACCCCTTAATCTCTAGGAGAGGATGAACAAATCTCTCATGAATCTCTGTGACAAAAAGGAGGTCTAAAAAACCTAGAGCATCATATAGTACACCTATGGAAGACAAAGATAACTCATTCCCATTCCAACATGCGATAGAAATTCCATTGTTTTGTCACTTCTCCTAGCAATACCATAATTTGGGGCCAAACCTAGGAGCCAAATTATGAGGGAAAGAGTCTTGTACAACAAATCTACGATTACGAATTACAGCCCACTTTTCGGCTTTCCTAGCTGCCATCACTACTTCATGAGATTGTTTGAGTTTGGAAACTTGGACTCTAGTGAGGTATTCATCAAGGAAGACCTTATTGGGAATGGAGAATGGCTTACTCTTGGCTCTAAGCACCCTAAGCATGTCTTCTGCTGATTTGAAATGGAGTAAATGCATTGAGTCTAGCCCAATCCATGCCCTATCGAGCTAGACATTTGGAAGCCCATATTTATCAGTGAGAAATTTGGACCTAATGGCCATTGGTTCCAAAGAAGGGGGGGTGTGGGCATCCCTCTCACCTTTAGGTTGAGTTCCCTAGCCCACATGGTTCATTCCTCTACCAACTTTTCCTATGATTAACTAAAATGTGGATGTATATATGCACTAGTTAATATAAGCTATGAACAGATGTGAACACAATAAATAAAGGTAGTAACTAAGTATGTAAATGAACCAAGAAACTATGAAAATGGAAATGCTAACCCTAATGTGCAATAGAGAAGAGGAAAGCACTTAGATGAATAGAAGAATATCACAGGACTATGTCGCAAAGGTGACTGGAGTATCTGGAAGAAAGAACAATTATGTAGAATCCCCTAAAAGGATAGAACTGGGTTGATTAGTTTGACTGGAGTGGCTAGAATAGGACTGGTGCACCCATGGGTGCTCTGGTATACAAAATGGGAACCCTGGTCTATGTAAAATATTTGGAACAAATATGTATAGTTTTAGCATATGGTCTAAAACCCTCGTTGTCAGTCACAACAAGTTCCTTGTAGCACTTCAGATGTCACTGATATTCCAAGATGAATAGAAGACCTACAAAATACCAAAGAGGAGTATTAAGACCCTAGAAAAAATAAGAATGCAAATGAATGGGTTAGACTAAACTCAATTGCCACAACAGTGGGGTTACTAACTAAGCACTGCACTACATTTCAGACCCAAATGTAGTTTTGGTGAGTCTGTGCATAATGTTCCCTAGGTACTTTTGTGTCAGTCACACTTTGTGAAGTAGTGAGTAATAACTAGATGTAGAAAATGTACTAGAATGTGTGCATGGAATAGAATATAATCCTCCGCTATGCTTGTGTGATGAAGATGTCCTAGCCTTGTGCCTTGTGATGGAGCTATGTGGATGCAAGTGATCTTCAATGTAATAGATGGATGCAACTCTATATGGATGATAGTAGTGACTAGTGCTTGGTCCCTCATTATGGTCTCATAACTTTATATTTATAGGGTTCGCTTGATCTAATTTCGTAATTAACCTCAAAATGGTCGAACACCAAAAAGATAAAGATCTAAAACGGCTAGATAGATCCCAAAAAGTTACAAGAAAGTGTGAAAAGGATCGGGGCATTATTGGTGCAACCAGGGTGCCCATGGGTTCCCTAGTACTAGCTTCAGCACCCCAGTCAATGCTAAAATAATGGAAGATGATAAAAACTTACTGGGCATGCGTGCGGTGGAGGTCGGGAATGATGAGAGAAATCAAATAAATATGACTAAGACATGGGGGTTAATTTGTACTTTCTTCACTCAAAAACCTTCTAAATATTTGTATGAGACTGGGACTAAATAATGTCTAAAGTGCATGATTTTTTGTCTACATTTTCCCCCACTTTATGTTAGCGAACAAAAAAAGCTCAATAACATAAAATAGATAGAGATGCATACCTGATGTCCATGAATATTGTAGTAGAAAACATGTCGAAGGACTAGACGTATTGTGAAATGAAAAAATATGATGGAGCATGGAAACTATAGATGAAAATGTGCAAAAAAAAGAGATGAGAGTGAACCTAGGGTGGAAATGTGTTTGTAGTTTCTGATGTGTGTTATGTACCTACATGGTTATTATAGTGTGTGTTATTGCGAAGTGTTGTTGTTGGTGTTGTTGTTGTTGTTTCCCCCATTTGAGTGCTTGTTTCTCATACAGTCAAACCTGTAAGGAGAAAATGTTCAAGTAGTCAAATATGTATGTATGTATGTATGTGTAAAAATGCAATATGAAAGACACTTTTAAAAGTATATAAAATATGTAAATGAAAGAGCGTAAATGGAACACGTGCACCTGATCCATGTCGAGAAAGGGAGTGTAGAAGAATATCCTGTACTACAAGTTTTTTTGGGAAATCTCATGCCACCCTAGCTGAAGAAGTGTAGGGAGAAAGCTGCATTATTTTCCTTCATATAACTGCTTCCCTAAATGTGTGTGAATAGATCTTTGTACATCCTAGTTTTTTGGATGATCCGACACCACTGGCCAAAGTAGTGTAGGGAGGCACACCTACTATAACCTCCAAGCCTGTAAGCTGCTTCCTAGAATGCTAAGGATAATCCATATCGTGTAAAAGCCACTATGTATGGGGTTTCCGTAGACTGATCTGAACCCACTTGTTGTATATAACCCACAATTCTAAGGGTGAAAAGTGCACTGAACTAGAACTAATGTAAATTTGTTGTGTTAGTATGTAAAACACCCAAATGATGCCCCCTCTTTAGGGGTGCATGCAATGTTGCTGATAGGAGAAATATGGCCCCAAAAGAGTATGAACCACATGTGCTCTGAAACTTTACCCTACAGGGGGAAGGGAATGCACTTGTTAGAAACCAAGGTGAGCACAAACAAGGATGGCTAGCCAAAAACAAGTGTTAGTACAAAAAAACATGCATATAAAAGACAGTGTGTAAGCTATGTAGATAGTGTAAAATCTATCAGGAAACGTAATGTAAATACACAAGAAGACAAAATAATTCACACAAAATGGGTTGCAAACATGGGACATCACTCACGATGTCCCAAGACATGCAAAGGCCATCATGGCCACACACAACAAAAAAAACAAAGTGTGTACACCAAACATAGGGCAATGCCCGCATACAAGAACAAACAATAGTAGACAATATAGCAAACAAGTATGGAAGAAACATATCCTTGCATAAAAAATGATGCACATAAAGCACTCGTTAGCATGTTAGAAAGATAACTAGTATGTCAAAAGTGTGTATAAGCAAGGAATGTAAAGTCATAAGTACAAAATGAAACAATAACACCTATGAGTGACAAATGTGGGTTCCCCCAGCGTCTAGTGTAGGAAGGGTAGAAGGTGAGCATCTATGCTATGTGTAAAAGACCTATATCAGTGATCACAACTAGAAAAAACACATGACCGTGCATGTGTGGATGATATAGATAAATGACATACAAGTAATCTAACTAGCATGTGTAATAAAGCGACCATGAACAAGCAAAAGTAAGCAAGAGTAAGAGAAACCATAGTATGCAGTATGTTATGGATGGATGGAATGGAATGCAAAATGGAGTGATATGATCCGTGTGCCCCCCGAGTGAATGGAAGTGTATGCAATGAGGTTCATTTAGTTTTCCCCCTCAATAGTCAAGAATGAACCATAAATGAGAGTGTGTCATCAGGAAATGGTCGAAGTGTGTGTTGTGTTTAACGCGTTGTGATGAATGTGTAGGTGTAGTGATGAGATGCAACCTAACGATGATATGTGTGTGAACCCTATAGCCTAAGCGTATATCACGACTAGATGAACATATAAGTGATGATTTATCCTAAGTGTATATCACTATAAGATGAATGGATGAGTGATGATTTATCCCTAAGTGTATATCACTACGAGATGAAAAGAGGGAGTGGTGATGTAACCTAAGGTGTATACCACTACAAAATGATAGAATGGGTGACCATTTAGCCTAAAGTGTATGACACTAACCTAGTAATGTCGCATGATGAAAGTTTGAATGATAAATGCATGATGAAGAGAAGGTCCATTTGATTTGTAAACCCTCGGAAGTCGAGTATGGACCAAGGAACTAAAGTACATCATATGGTAGTGAGTGCAGTGCGTAGAAGACAATGTAGTATGTGTGATAATAATAGATGACCATATGATGTGTAACTATGCATGATGTGTATAATGTAATACATATGTAATGTAATATGTGTAGAGAGACCAAATGTGCGCTATGTAAATATATAATATGAATAGGATGTAATGTGAGTGGCGAAGATAGACTAGTAAGTGTACAGATGCTACGTAGTATGTAGTATGATGTAATGTTAACTATGCAATGTGATGAACACTAATGTATAGTATGTAGAATATGAGTACAATTTGGAAATGAGCAAGTGTGTGATGTAAATGTCAAAAATATGTCAGCTAATGCCTATAGTGTGAGTGTATGATGTTCAATGTGTGCAGTAGAGCCCTCAACAATGATCAAGTTTAATCTACCTGTAAATATCGCAACAATATGATTTGGTAATACGATCACGACAAAGTATGAATCGCCTATACGTAATAGGTAATTAATGTAAGATTAATGCAAGAATGGTAGATGACGTATATGAGTGCATGGATTGGATGTATGACGATGCCCCCCAATGTATACATGAATGACATCAACTTAACCAATAATATCTAAGGACAAAGGTCCTCGAATGTGTTCCATAATAATGTGATGTAAGCGTGTGACAATGTCTAATAGTGGTGAACTAAAACATATAGACAGTGGTGTACATTGAATGAGGTATATGGTGCATATGCTAATCCTATGAATGAATATGCATAAATGCTCATGATTGATGTAAAATGTGTCAATGATGGATATCTACATGATGCTGGAGTGCGAATTGTGATGAAGACTCACATGGCCTAAACCAAGGTGGTGACCTTTGTCGAGATAACAATAAGTTGTCCTAGCACAAAGGTACTTTATCTATACGTAGGACTAGTCGCAATGATGAAAGCGTATGGCTGATGGGGCTCTAGTAGGTGAGATGGATTAGGTGCTCTTTAATAACATAAATGTGACGTGCTAGAAGGAGCAGATGATTGCTAACTAAGTGCGATAATGATGACCATGAAGCAATATGGATAACACCGTCAATAGCGATGAATTGTTTATTGTGAATAAATTCACATAAATGTGCCTTCATATAGATGATGGATCTGCACAGCTGCGGAATCCAATTGAGAGCAAGAAGCATGACGATCCATCCAATGTGTATTAGTCCAATCTGAGGAAAGGTTAGGTCTCTTTTATAGTGTAAGAGGGACAAACTGTGACATATAGTTGATAATGCCTAAGGACCTTGTGGCCCGCATACCGATTTGCGTCGTACCAATAGCCTTGAGAAGTGGTAGAGGTCAAGCCATGATAGGTCAACCTTGTGTTGAGTAGAGTCAAACCAATAGGCGTAGATATGTAAATGATTATGAAGTAAATTCGCATGATAATCATGATCGGAGAAGAAGATTATTAGGTCGTGAAGCTTCAATGAACTGTGCTAAGCCAAAGCTCATGATCCAGAAGCATGATACTCCATGGACCTAGTATGGATTTACAACATTAGATGTCTCTATATCACGCCCCTTCATGAGATTCATTGTGAATCCAGCTTGAGTTTACCCTGGCATTCATCCAGAGAGCTAGTAGACCCCCGCTTTGGAAACCCATCTAGTTGATCCCCCGTCATCCAACTTGAGACTTAGAGAATGTTATGTTTATGGAGCCTGTTTTCATGTGAGTTTGGTACCCTTCCAGGTAAGCCTATACTTAGATATTGTTGACTGAGCGCAACAATGACTCAACTCAACAATGAGCGGGTCAAAGGGTTTGTTCGGGTAGGGTGAAGCTCATGAAGCAAATTTGTCATGGGTGGAATAGCTTAGCCCATAGCAACTTGAGGTAATAGCTCGATTATGAGCTTGTTTGAATGGGCCCATGAGTGGGTCAGGTACCCATTTGGGGTTGTTAATGGACCTCTTCGAGACACCTATTGATGCACTCGATAAATATGAATGGATATACAATGAGAAGATTTACATGAGTAATGAATGTCCCGGAGGAAAACCGGAATGAATAGTGTGTGCGAATTTGGGAGGGTCAATGTTGAGCGCTACTCCGAAACAAGATCTAGTTAACTTGATCTGTAGAGAACTGTTGGCCAGCCACCAAATGTGAATACGAAATCTGAGCATTTCTTGGTTCAGAAGTAGTCACATCAAAAATCTTCTTAAATATTGTCTTCGTGAGACTGTAGCATTGTTCAAAGATTTGGAACTTTGTACCTTCATAATGTTCTGGATCAGTGATTAGAGCTAGTAGATTCTGAGAGTAATTATTGTGCAGTTGTGCATTAATTAGTTTCCTAACAGATCAATTGTATGGAATCTTGAGACATCTATTTCATAGGTAATGTCACGTACACATCGATGAGTATGTCACAATGGAAGTTCTCATTGTAGTTCCTATGCCTTTGGGTCATGATGGGTCTAACTTAAGAGTGGTGGGGGATGAGTAGTAAGATTGCTTTCGAGAAGTTGTTTCAATATGCCTCCTATGTGGAGCCATTAGAAAGTTACTAAACATGCATCGAGGTTGTTCAATGACTGAACCTCTTTAGTAGGAGTGACTGGGTGTGACAGGTGATTTTAGCATCGTCAGTTGGCTATACTGGCAGATGGTTTTAATGGTAAGTCTTCGGGTTTAGAAAATGAGTGGAGGAAACAACGGATGTTCCTGATACTAAAGCTTTCCTATGGATAGAAGTTACTGAGTCTCACTGAAGCTGTAAGTAGTATGACATTGTTGATCAAACGAAGGAGAGGTTTCGAAAAGAACATTCTCTTAGAGAGGTGGTTAAAATACTCTGAATTAACAAGTCTTGAAGCTTGAAGTCTGCAAGCACATTTAATCATCTTAGCTAGATTGTTCTTATATCTCAAAACATAAGTTAGCGAGGTGTTAATTTGATCCCTGTTAAGTTGCAGGTAGCTGAGCATAAGAGGATCTTAGAGCTATATTGATGGAGATATGAGTGAATCGAAGGCATTGGCTAGATGTGTGAATGAAGTTACCGAGTGAACATGGTAGGTTATAAAACCAATATGCATGCGCATAATCATGGAGACCACGAGGAAAGGATTTTAGCTAAAAGAATATGATCGTTGGGTAAAATATAGATAAACGATATGAAACATCTCTAAGATGCTCATGCGGGTCACCATGCCCATTGTAAAATGGGAAGCTTAGGCATGACATAAGATCCCAAGAGAAATGATAAGTAGAGATGGTAAGTGCCTTGAATGTAGCTATGCCGAAATAATAAGGTAGAATCTAAAGTAGGCGATGCATGCAAAGTAACCTTCTAAGGAACTTATGAATTTAATGCTTGAAGATCATGATCAAAGATGAGAGCCTTTGGTAATATCTTGATTGAGGTTCACTGATGTGAGCACATATATGAGAATACTAAGGGTGGCATAAAATGATTGGTAGGAGTAGTAACATAAATGGTGGAATAGTAGAAATAGGTGGAAGAGTATAAGTAAGTGGTTGAGTAGACAACATAAAGTGGGGTATGGCCAAATTGAAGCATTGAGGTTCTGCCAATATTAGTAGCCTCCTCATGAGCCACATGTAAAAGTAAGTCTAGATCTTGTGGATGTGGTAACAATATTATCATTATACTTGGTGGCCTTAAGATGTTCTTCATTAAAATTAGTATGAGAGTTAGGAGCTATGGTGAAAGGAGAATAAACCATAGAATGAAAGGTGATAGAATGAAGAATCTAAAAGCATGAAGGATCGATCAAGTTCACCAAAATGATTAACTAAAATGTGGATAATGTATGCAATAGTTAATCTAAGCTATGAATGAATTGTAAATACAATAGTAAATGGGTGCATGGTAAAGAACTATGTAAAATGACTCAAGACAACTAAACTAAAAAGGAAATAGAAACCCTAATGTGCAAGAGGGAAGAGTGAAAGAACTTAGCTGATTAGAATGATGCTCGCTAGGATTGTGTTCGCAGAGATGACTGTGATAAAATAGAAGTCAAGAACAAGATGTGTACAGAAGCCCTAAAAAGGATGGATTCTGAAAGTTATCTAGCTGGACTGGAGCACCTGGAGAGGGACTGGGGTGCCTGCTGGGTGCTCTGGTCTGCCAAATGGGTGCCTTGGTCTATGTAAAAGGTCTGGAACTGAGTTTTCACAGGTTCTGGCAGGTGGTCTAAAACCCTCGTTGTGTGTCACATCAAATTCATTGCACTACACCAGATGTCACTGATAATCCAACGATGAAGGAAAGACCTGCAAAAGACCAAAAAGAAGTATCAAAACCCTAAAAAAAAGAATGTAAATGAATGGGTTGGACTGACCTTAGTTGCCACAACAGTGGGCTTACTAACTGAGTGTTGCACTACATTTCAGACCCAAATGTAGTTCTGGTGAGTGTGTGCATTATGTGCCCTAGGTGCTCTTGTGTCAGTCACACTTTGTGAAGTAGCAAGCAATAACTAGATGTAGAAAATGTAATAGAATATGTGCATGGAATAGAATAGAATCCCTTCCCCTATGTTGTGTGTGATGCAGATGAACTAGCCTTGTCCTTATGATGGAGCTAATAGATGTAAGTGATCTCCAATGCAATAGATGGATGCAACTCTAGATGGATGATAGTAGTAATAGTGCTTGGTCTCTCATTATGGTCTCACAACTTTAGATTGATAGGGTTATCTTGATCTAATTTTGTAATTAACCCTGAAATGGGTGACCATAAAAATATAAAGACCTCAAAGGGCTAGAAAGAGATCAAAAAGTGGCGGGAAAGTTGCAAAAAGGATCGAGGTGCCACCTGGTGGGACCAGGGCGCCCATGGGTCACCTAGTACTATCTTGGGCTCCCTAGTCGAGGCTAAAATAATGCAAAGTGACGAAACTTGACTGGGCATGTAGGTGTAAAAGTATGGAATGATGAAATAAAATAAGAGAAGATGGCAAAAAAATGGGGGTTAATTAGTACTTTCTTCACTCAAAAACCTTCTAAATAGTAGTATGATACCCGAACTAAATAATGTCTAAAGTGCATGATTTTGTGTCTACATCCTGCACTACTTCTTCAACTCTTGCCAAAGGAGGAGGAACTATGCCCTTTCCCTTCACCACATGGGCCCAAGAGTCTGTTGTTTGTTTGATATTTTTGTGTTGGGTTTCTAACTCTTCATGTTTGTGTTTTAGGTCCAATATCTCAGCTTACAAATAGTCATTGATGATTTTAGGAGTGGAGTGTGATGTGGTATCTTCCATTGACCTCCTTAGAGAGATATGATTTTCTTCCACCTTCTCCATCTATGAAGTAATCTCGAAGGCCTTTGTTTAGAGAGCCCTATTGGAGGATTCAACAATTTCCAACTTGTGTAATAGTTCCTTGATTATGCTATGTAGTCCTTCCTCATGTTTTCCTTATTTTGTTCTCTCTGTTATACAACCTTCCTGTATAATTGAATTGGATGCAGACATTTTTGGTGGATGGACTACCTGAAGTGTAGATAAAGACACGAGAAAGCTAGAGGAGTCCCCTAGATGACTGAGTCATTTGAGTTTTTGTGTGCAAAATAAAGCTAAATAGTTCATTGAGCCCGAATTGTGAGTTGTGGGTAGACATGACTAGGAGATTAAATCAGAAAAAATAAGGGCCCACGAATGGAGAAAGAGAACAAAGAACAAAACATAAAAAATGAACCAAAGGAAAGGATTAGGAGGAGTCGTGACCCCTAATTTCATTGTATTTACACAATTGATCAAGGTGATAATACAGTCGCGACCTAGGATAGTCGTGAATAGTTTTGAGGGAAAAGACAAGGGAAAAGAGGTCATTATTTACAGTCGTGAGAGTATTAGTAGTCACGAGATTCCCAGCAGTCGAAAACCCACATTTGTGAGAGCACCAATAGTCATGAGAGCACCAGCCGAGTAAAAATGAGGGGAATATGCATAAACACGATAGGAATCGACAATGCGAACAAACACAATAGGTTCAAACATGACCAAATATGATCAAAATCAAGTAGAATAGACACGACAAGATAAAATACAACCATACATGATTCTTCATGTAGAATACGGTTGTGACCTAGGATGAATCGAGAAGAATATAATCAGAACCTAAGATGAGTCGAGCAAAATACAGTCGCGACGATGAGAAGGAAAAATAAAAAGAGTATAGGATTTTTATTGCTTATGCCATATTATGGGAGGATAGATTTCTCATCGAGATGATCATTTTAACTACTAACATCAAATAATTTCAAAAAAAAATTCCCAACAAAGTTAGTGAAATCTACATTTTTTTTCACACAAAATTGGTTTTTTTGAATTTTTTTCTATGTGTTATATATTTTGAGGAAAATTTTCTCATCGAGCCGGTTATTTTAATTGCTATTTTCAAAACATTACATATAATTTTGGACAACAACATATACTATCAGCCAACAAAATATAATGTTAGACAAAAATTACTACCAAACAACACCATTATTAAAAGATTCATCATCATTTCAAAACCCGTTTTCTTCATATTCACCATCATTTCAAAAGTAATTATCATAGATTCACCAATGAATCTATACAATTGTTTTGGGGGTGTCTTAAAATGAACCTTGGATACATGTCTTTTATTTTAAGAAGAGTGTCCTATTTTCATATCTCACTACCCTCAAAAGAGGGGGCATTTAATGGATTTTATCAAATTGATATTTATGCACATTTGGTAAAAAAAAATATAATTTAGAACTCAAGAAAATAACAACACTTGGTATAGATACAAAAGTATAAAAAAAAATAGAGAACTAGAAACTATTTTACATAAGGGGAAAATAATCAAACAAGGATGAAATCACAAGACGTTATGGTCAAAATAGTCATTTTCATCCTAGGGAAAAAAATTTAATAGAGTACCAAAAAAAATATTCTCACATATAGGTACAATATTTTGATATAGGTTCATAAATGCAACACATTTCAAAGCATGGTCTATTACATTTTGGTAAAAAATGTGGGGTATTTGAGTACTTTGTTCCTTTTCAATACTACATGACTCAAGCACAATTTAAATATAGGTTATGGGAGCACGATCCTTCTTCTCGTTTTTCTACATTCAACATCATGCATATGAAACTCATAGGACATTGTATGTTGGGTACATAAGAACAATCATTCCAATTCAACTTTTTTTATTTAACATTTTGGCCTAGATCCATTTATAAAGGTGTGGTCCATGGGATTACAAGATATCAAGGTGACTATAAAACCTTATGGAAATCTTCTTCTCACTTTTTTGAGAAGATACTAGGTGACTAGAAAACCCTTTGGAAACCTTCCTTCTTTTTAGGTTCTTCGGAGAAATTTTGTATTGAACCTTTCAATTTTGGGTCAAGCGACACTCAATTCCTCTATAGATTTGGCATATCCTTCAACGAAATTAGGGACTAACCATCCCCAATCCTTCAACAACCAAGTTCAAATAAAAATCTCCAAGGGCAAAAAGTTCAAGAGCTTCTCCTTTAAACACTTATTTTAGTAAATATGGGCATATTCCAATCCAAGCAACTAAAAAATATAGCACTTACTAGAATCCAATATTACTGATTTTGGAGTCCAAAATGTTAAATATTGGTATTTTCTATACTCCAAAATTACTTATATTGGAATCCAAAAAATTGAAATATTGGAATCCAAAAATTGAAATATTGAACTCCGAAAATTGAAATATTGGACTCTGAAAATTTAGATACTGGAATCTAAAAATTGAAATAGTAGAATCCAAAAATTGGAACATTAGAATCCAATAATAACCTTATGTAGTTAAGCGGCCGCTAGCCTTATGTAACTTAGCAAAAATAGAATCCAATAATATCAAAATTGGAATATTGAAATCCAAATATTAAAATATTGGAGCCCATTATACCTAAATATGGGTGAAATTGTTTAAAATGTCCACCTTCTCAATAATGAAATGCCTTAGCAATCACTATCTTTATGTAACTTAGTGATTGATAGCCTTGTGTAGCTTAGTGGCTATTAGGCTTATGTAACTCAATGAAATTGGAATCCAAAAAGAGTGAAATTGAAACTCCATTACGTCCAATAACAATAATATTGGAGTCCAAAAATAACATTGTTCCAACTCTATTGCATCCAATAACAAAAATAAAGGAATCCAATAGTACTACTAATGGAATATAGTAATTGGAATAATGGAATCCAATTTTAACAAAAATGGAATCCATTATACACAAAAAATTGATAAATTTCTACAAATTTTTGTAATATTGGTGTCTAGATTCATTGGAATATGTCTAGATTTACTGAAATAATAGCAAAGAAAAAAGGTGTATTCATTCCATTATTTTGTCTCTTTATGACTTAATAGTGTAATTTTCAAAGTTAAAAATATATTTCTAAAATTTATTTATAAGTTAATTTCTTTTATGAATAATGAATATAGTTTATGTTGTAGTTTTCATCATGGAGTATGCCAACACTCAAATAGAATCATCAACTTTGAGTGAAGACAAATTGTGTACAAACTCAAGTATCTTTTTGTTTAATCATATAATTTTTCCTTTCATTCTTAAAGGAGAATGGGGGAATGTAGACACTTCAATTTGTAATTTTATCATGTGGCAATGACAAGTTTGGTTTTACTCATAAAGCATGACTTTTGAACACATTCCAATACCAGATAACTTATCTGTATCTCTCTTTTATGATTTTATTATCGATTCACACTACTCAATTACTTACATAACTACTTGCAATAATCCACAACATTATACTACCCTTGGGAATATTTCCTAGAATATTGAAAATTTTACTGAACTACCTTTCTTGGACCATTTGGATGGGACAAAACCATTCCAAATTCTAATCTAGGAACATACTGCCACATCCCTATCAATTGATAAAACATCCATATCACAGTTTGAATTAGCTAAATGGTCATTATAATCCTAATATCCCTCTTTCTTGCTTAATTGAATGTTATGAATGTAAACTCTAATTTATAATCTTATGTGTGTGTATTAAAATATTTCTAATCTTATGTGTGTGCATTAAAATATTTCTAATATAATATTTTATTACTCAATTATTCTTTCAAGATTATTCTTGAATTAGTAGAGTTTTCCATTATTAATTTCAAGGTTCAATCACTAAGGTATAATAAAAAAGTATGTTTATTAGTATTTTTAATTTCATCTTTCAATATATAGTAACATTTGTCTATTAAATCTATTTGTTTAACCTTGATTTCAAAATAGCAAGTGAACAAAGAACTGTTAATATATTTATAGGAGTTACACTAACACAAATCCATGTTAATGATATTTTCAAATACAAATATCAAATACATTATATTTTTTAATCATTATATTTATTTTCTTTGGCTTTAATAAATAGTAAAAAAATGTAGGCATCTATAAACATTACATTTTACAAAATTGTTAATTGTTTTGGCTAAACAATTTGTACACATTTTACAATGTGTTGATTATTTATTTTTTTAATTTTTATTTACTAAATAATTTATTTTGCATAACTATAGATATTATTGTGGTATGATTTAGTATAAGTAAATTTCATTTAATATTAGTACATATAATTTAACAATTAATACAACTTCTAATTTAAAAATAAAAACTATATGTACACAACCACTTACATACATACATATAAACATTAACCTTTTAAAAGTAAACATACTCAACCAAAGAGTGAATTATTATTAGATCAAATTAACTACTAAACATTTTCATAGGACCATTTGACTGTAAAATAGAACAAAATTAGGTACATCTACATAGTAGGACCACTGTAGTAGTTATGTACACATAAATTTTGGCTTCTTAATTATCTTAAGAAGTGATTCTATGGGAGGGGGATTATATTTAATGAATATATTTTTTAAAAGTATTACACACACACACACACACACAAACACACACACACACACACTTGAAAATATAATATGTTAATTTATAATAAAATTTTAAATCAAACCTATTTATAAATTAATATTTGGTAAAAGATACTTTTATAAAATAGTTGAACTGGTTTTCAAAATTTCCAACCCCTCCTTTCTACCACTCCTCAAACTCTCCCTTAAAAAATTGTCAACTTCTTATATTAAAGAAAATATTCTAAGTTGTTATGTTTCCCTAAATTTTCTTTTTCATAAAACCATCCACTGAATAAAAATAGTTTCCATAAGACCCCCTACCTAAAAAATAGGCTTTCCTACCTTACATCAACTGGTTGGGAGAATTTAATAATGTAGCTATTAATTATTTCATTAAGTATTGTTGTGGAGAATATATAGCCTAAATAATAATCTCCTAAGAAATCGTGGAAGCTGCCATGATTATCAATTACATATAGAATTACATAATAAAATTTGGAATTTTAAGGCTACAAATACAAACTTTATTATAACCTTCGATGCAATCACAAAAATGAGAGTTTGAAAATTATAACGGAAGTTCCATAAATTAGTTGTCTTCACAATTATTTGGTCTCATTCTCCTGATTCCACAAGAATAATTGGTTGTGTTCATACTTGAAAATATTGTTATTCATATTATCCAAAGTCAATTCAAGGAAAATCCCCCTTCTTTCACTAAAAAAATTGTGATGAAATGCGTATGTTTCCTACCATCTTACAAAAACCATAAGCTCTAATTTAATGTATATGTTGTCCAAATTTCTCGTTCTTAATGTAAATGAATGCACTAGCTACTAAAGAAACTAGTCAACTTAGAAATGATAGAGGGTTTATGTTACCTCATATGTTTGATGCTTGATACGTGTGCTAAATGATGGGTTGTTGTTGTTTCCAAACCCATAGATAAGACTGAAACATGATTTAATTAGAAAGATAGGGATGGGGGTTGCTCGAAAAAGCGGGCCCAAGAAGCGTTAACTTCCTCGGTGGATGTTAGCCTCATTTTATATAAAAAGTGATGTAAAAGGAAACATATATTGATAATATGCAAATACTAGAAAAAGTACATAATTTGAAAGAAATATTAATTGATTTGAATATTGATCTGATTAAATAACTCAAAGAGAAATGTACATGGTTTGGGTCAGTGGCGACCTAGACTATGCAGAGGTAGGTCGACGATGACCTGAGGGGTTGGATCATGAAAACAAGAGAAATATGTAGACTGTGAAATATTAGAGTATAATCTGGAAGCTGCAGAAGTCTAGAAATGTTGGAGTCAACCTACAGAGGAAACCTAAAGAAATAAAAACTAGGTAAAAAATGATAAACATGGATTAAGGCTTGGAATTGAAACCAAGACCTTGGTCAATGATGACTAAGGTGTAAATAAGTTAATTTTCTATGACTAAAGAGGTTTGAGATGAAGTCTTAGTAATATTGGAACAGTGGATAAGAACATGCAGAGGCCAAGGATGGATTTGGAACTATAAAGAAAAGGCTATAGAAGTTGTGTCAACAACGATTTGTAAGGGTCGCCGGTGACTGGAACATGGATTGATGAAGCCAAGAGGAGGAAAACCAAATGATCAACCTACAAGAGTGGATTTGTAGAAAGAAGTTGATGACAAAGCTGTGAGCTCTACTACTGATGATTTAGACATGCAAAAGGTTAGATGCGAAAAATACAAGATAATATGAAAAAGTTGATTGAAGCTATATAAAACAAGGACACTCACACAAAAACACAATCTCGATTGACGCATGCATGCTGCAAAGGAGGTGTGCAATGGCTTCAGGACTGCTCAGACACGAAAGATTGTCTACAAGATAGGAGGAAATCTGTTTGCACTCGATTTTTTGATGATGAATGGAAAGGAAGAAACCAGTTTTATAGGGTCGGTGGCGACTAGGCTGGGTCACCACTAATTTTGGGGAAAGTTTCCTTAATATGAAGATTTTTATGTTTTTTTAGTGTGATTTTGGGTTGTTTTAAGGGTTAGACGAATGCTTTAAAGCATTAGGTGGGAATGGGTTGTTTGGGGATGAGATGTAGGTGAGTTGGAGATAAGGATAGGTTAGAAAAAGCATGGGGATGCATATGACATATATTTAGAATGAAATCATTCCAAAATAAAATATAGTTAGGGCATGTGGATGTGGGCACCCATTCATTAATTAATAAAAGGGAATTAATTAATCAATGGGATAATTGGCCATATGAAATATTTCATATGATTAATTAATTAATGGGACTTAATTAATTAATGCTAATTGATGAGGAGTGGATAAAGATAGGATACAATGGGCATGATTGAATTCATTAATAAGGATGGATAATAAAATATGCGCACGTAGACGAAGAGGATATAGATACCAAAATTAGGTGTCTACATTTTTCCCCTTTTTGTTGAGTGGTTTGTGGTAGCAAGCCATAAGAAAAAAATAAAAAGGGTTAGATGAGGATAAAGGATTGATGATGAGATCCCCCTCAAACGGGGGATCAAGGATGCCAATAGAAATTGATAACGCGTTTGAAAAAGGTGAATGATGAGGGGAGGGTGGGTGATGAAATATGGGTGAAAGCATAACCAAGGAAAAATTCCTCAAGCAAAAAGGATCACAATAATGATGAAAACTATGATGATGACTCCAATATCACATCGGTAGGGATAATTGTGATCTCAACAGATACTGACAACAACATTCTACAGACCAGTGAGTGGGTTAAGATCCTTGTAGTATGGATGCGGGTCGGGATGACCAACGAGTCATACGGAAGGTATCAAAATATGTGCAACTATATGCAAAAAGTATGTGAAATCCTTCATACACGAGGAATCAGATGGAAAGGTAACGCGTCCACAAGGGATGAGGATTAAAAGTAATGTTCCCAATGGGACACGAAAATACCAAGAAGGTAGAGTCAGAAAAAGATGGATGAAGAGATAATATGCCCCTAAGAGGGGAAAGTATGGCCATGAAGGAAAAAAAGGAAAAAGTAAAATATGCCCCAAGTGGGAAAAGGGATAGACACCAAGTATATTCTATGTGCAAATTAGATTACGATAGTCTAAGGTAAAATACCCAAAGGAAGAGTAAATATGGCCACCAAAGTGGACTTTGAGATTGAAAAGACAATGCCCTAAAAGGGAAAATGGCCATGGAAGTGGAATTCAAAATGAGAAGGAGAGGATTCAGAATATGAAAATAGAATTCCCTAAAGGGAGAATATAGAATATGGCCACAAATGTGGACTTTGGAAAAAGAATGTATGCCCAAAAAAGGGATATAAGTATGGCCCAATGGGACTTTTGGCGATAGAGATAAACTAAAATTAGATAAGGAACAACTGTAAGCATAGTGACCTGAAGGTACAAATGAGACTATGTTGTGTCAAGGAGCATGCAAGAGAAAACATGCCTCCAACCACATTGGAGGTAAACAAGAAAGGATCTTGGGTGACGCAAGGCACATGTGACCAAAGAAAATGCTAGCAAATAACCAACGATAGTTAGTCATTTGACAGATCATAAGGAAACATGGATGAGATGATCTCATAGACCTAATGTTGACATGAAAAAAGGGGTTTGAGATGCACTTGTATCAGAGGAAATGTGGTTCTCTGAAAGTGGTATTCCCTAAAACTATGCCTCAAGCTCTAGGAAGGTGAAAGAGAAAGTTGATCAATGTGAGAAGCTTTCTTAGGATGCTAATAAAATGGAATAGAATAAAATGTGATCAATGTGGGAAGCCTTCAAATGCCATAAGGAGTAGACATCCTTCGAGGGTATTGTATACTATATGCAATATATAGATGGCAATGATAGCCTTCCTTCGAGGGATTAGTCTATTTTTTAATTTTGATTTTGATTTCATGCTTTTGATTTTTTTTTTATTTTTGCATGAACAACTGTCCTTCGAGGGATCAGTCTATTTTTGATAACTTTGATTTTCATTGAAGCATCCATGATTTTTGATTTTATATGGGGGAGAGCTAGGACTAGCTAAGTAGACCACTTAGGAGGGGATAAAGAATGTACAAGAGACACCCCTGGACCATTTACATGGTTCTAATAGGTGAATAAGAGGGAGATGGATGTGATGATTATGGAGTTCTTGCCAACGGGGAGAACCTATCCATAAGGAAAATGCTATGGAAAAAATTGTGGTGCCCATATTTAAGGTCACATCTAGACAAGTGATGGAAGACCACATAGTTCCAAATCATCACAATGAGAAATGGAAAGGGGCTAAGATGGAGGAATGATATGAAGACATGACTAAGGGCACATTGGTAAATGTGCTAGCAATAGAATGGTCACAAGTGCAATGCATTAAGTGGTTCCACTTCTAGTTTACCATCAAGGGAGGCTAGATGATAGGCTCCTGATCCATACTTATGCGTGATAATGTATGGTCTGATCCAGTTAGGGGAAAAATTTCCACGTTGGCTCCTTTCCATAGTAGTGATGTTCTGATTTTCTTTGAGGAAAAGGTCACCAACATTAAAGTCACATTCCTTAAGGTGCTTATTATAAGCACATTTGATGTGCTCCTAATAAACATGATGGTGTTCAAGAGTGAGAAGGCAGATGCTCATCTAGTATCTCGAGTTGTGCTAGATGAGCTTGGCGATAATATTCATCAGAGATGAAGTTGTCAAGGGACATGCACAAAGATGGGATTTGAACTTCAAGAGGGAGGATGGATTTAAATGTAAACAAGAGAAAAGGGCGTAGCCCCTAGTGGAGGTATGAATGATAGTGCGATAGGCCCAAAGGGCTAGAGATGCCAATTACGACCTGCTTGATCAATGGTTTTGGCAAGAATGTTTCTTAAGGGTTTTATTAGTGGCTTCACTTGGTCATTAGCTTGGGGATAGTATGGAGAAGAGAAACTAAGTTGGATGTTGAATGTGTCACATATTTTCTTGAGATATTTGTTTTTAAAGGACTTTTCATTGTCCATAACAATTTTATGGGGAATGCCAAAGTGACAGATGATGTGTTGATAAATAAAATTAATGATAGGGCTAGATTTAGTTGAGGTAAGTGGGATTTCTTCCACTCACTTGGTGAAATAATTAGTGGTCATGATGATTGAATGATGTTGCTGTGAAGAACGGGGATTAATAAGACTACCAATAAGATCAAGGCCCCATTGTGAAAAGGGCTAAAGGTCCTGAGCCAGCTGCAAAGCTTGACTAGGAATACTAATGAGATTGGAATGATACTGAAAATTTTCACATTTCTTAACGTATTCACAATAATCATGTTTAAGGGAAGGCAAGTAATAGCCAAGATGAAGAACACGATTAAAAATAGATAAGACACTAAAGTGCTCACCAAAAATACCCTCGTGGACTTCCTGGATGGCCGAGAGGCTTCATGGGATTTGAGACATCAGATAAGGACACTTTCAAATCCATGTTTATAAAGAATTCCGCCAAAGATCACATATTGCGTGAGTGCATTGAAGGAAGGACATCTTAGCATTTTTTGAGAGACTAGGGGGAAGGATGGATTGGGATAGATAATAAAATATTTGAGAGTACCAAAGGTCTGATGAATTAGATTCAATAAGATTAACCTGAGGTAATTTCGTGAAAATTTTGGTCATAGCGATGAACAACAACAGGAATATTGAACTCCTCTATTGTCCATGGGATGAGAGCCGTGAGGGATGCCATCATATTAGTGAAATGATTTATCATTCGGGGAATAACTTAGATGGTGTAAGAGTTAAAAGATTCAAGGAGAAGATGAAAAATGTCATGGTATTTTTGAAGAGTATCATTTTTACATTGGTACTCACCTGTAACTTGTTTTGATTATGAGCTCGGAATCCCTATAGATGTCAAGAATTTGGACACCTAAGAAGATGACAGTTTCATGACTCAGGATAAGAACCACATATTCATCCATGTTATTTGTGCACTCAAAATTGAGTTTATATGAAAGGGGAAAATGAGTTTCCCACGGAGGACTGATAATGACGCCAATACCTCCTCCTTGCTGAAATTTTGAGTCATCAAAGAAGAAAGTGAATTTGAGAGTGCCATATTTGTGATGAAATTGATTAATGGATTCGTCCAGAAATTTCTCATGAGGTAAATATGTACTAGGAAGAGGGGCTTCTGCCAATTGGTCAACAATGGCTTTCCCCTTAATATATTTTTGAGGAATAAAATCAAGGTCAAACTCTGTCATGAGCATGAGCCATCGAGTAACGCAATCACTGTGATAAGGTTTGGACTGCAATGTCTTAAGAAGATGAAAGCTACTCACAACATAAGTTTTGTGGTTGATAAGATAATGTCGAAGCTTAGATTGAGCAAAGAATAAGGCACAACACAACCTTTCAGCTTTAGTGTAGTGGGTCTCATAGTCATGTAGAGTACGAATGATGTAATAAACAACCTGCTCATGACCTTGGTCATCGCGATGTGCTAACATGGCCCCTAGAGCATGATTAGTGGCAGAGATATACAAATAAAATGGCACCCCATCGCATGGAGGTGTGAGCACTGGTTGAGATATGAGATGTTGTTTCAAATTGTCAAAATAGTTTTGACAATCGTGATCCCAATCGAATTCAATTTCCTTCCGAAGGAGGTGATGAAAAGGTTGACAATGATCAGAAAGTTACGAAATGAAATGATGAATAGATTGAAGGTGGCCTTGAAGACTGCGTAGTTTGCTTGAGATTGGTGAGAGGAGGCATTTCAATAATTTCCTTAATTTTTGTGGGATTGAATTTGATGCCCTTAATAGAAATGATAAATCCAAGGAAATTTCTAGTTAAGACTACAAATACACATTTGGCTGGATTAAGACGAAGGAAAAAGTGAATGAGGCGCTTGAGAAGGAATTTGAGCATAGAAAGATGGTTGTGTCATTTCTTAGATTTTCCTAAAAGATCATCAACGTAGTCTTCAATGGTTTTGTGTATGAGACCATGAAAGATATAATTTATGGCCCACTAATAAGTAGCACTATAATTCTTCAAACCGAAAGGCATGACACGATAGAAAAAGGTCCCCCACGAGGTGATGAAAGAGGTTTTGTGTTGATCTTCTGGTGCAATGAGGTTTTGATTGTAACTAGAGAAACCATCCATGAGAGAAAGAATCTCATGACCTACGGTAAGATCCAAAAGTTGATCATTGTTCATAAGAGTGAAATCATCATTAGGGCAGGCAAGATTGAGATCCCAAAATTCTGTAAATATGTGTAGTTTTCCTGATGCTTTAGCAATGGGGAAAATGTTGGAAACCCACTTGGGATAATAATGGGAATATTGAAATTTTTTGCTAAAAGGCATTGTAACTCCTCTTTAACAAGGAGAGAAACATGAGGAAAAACTTCTTCTTTACCGGTTTAACATTAAGATAAGTGATGATATTGTGAATGAAAATAGAGGGGTCCAGACCCGGAATGTCTTAATATGACCATGTAAATTTTTGGCTATAACAGGAGAGGAATGTAGTGAAATATTCTAGCTCGTGTAGATCAAGCGATTGGCCCACCTTGAGAAAGGAGAGGAATGGCAGTGAAATATTCTAGCTTTTGTAGATCAAGCGATTGGCCCACCTTGAGAAAGTGAGGCTCTTGTGGAGTCCCGATATTGACATTAATGGTGGTTTTGTAAAGAAGAGTAGGTGAATCAGACGGTAAGGTCTTGTGAAGATAAGAATCCTCTACCCCTATGTGGGAGAGGATGGTATCATCGTCAGCACACTGAAGGAAATCAATGGTAGCAGAATCTTCTTATATCATCTTTAGATGGAAAATAGGAAGGGAAATAACTTGATTGTCACACTGATAGGTGACCAATCCCAAATTTATAGTGTAGACTAAAAACAAAGTCAGAGGAAATTGAAATGTTGTCATCCAATTCCATGTCCTCAAGAGTAAAAAAATATTGGAATAGTATATGCATGTCCCCAGGAGTCATATGAGATGGAGAAAGTAAAAAAGGTATATCCATATCTTCGAGTACAAAAATATCCGCGAGAGTTGGAAAATATGAAGAAGGTAAAGAGGATATGCCCTCATCCTCAAAAGCTAGAAAATGTAGAGGAGATGGAGGAGGCATGCCCATCAATATCTTTTAGAGGCAGGATGGGATTAGAGGATTGCTCCTTATAACCTAATCCAAACTTGTAAGGTTTATGAAATTGATCAGGAATAAGGACATGTGGGCCTTGTTCATAATGGAAATAGTTATATGACAAATGGTCCATTGTATACGAAATGCAAAATAGTTATAGGAAAATGGTGGGTTGTCGAGAAAGCTAGTATAAATACTAGTGTGTGGAATTTCATCGATGTGAGAGGAAGGGATATCAATGCCACTGTAAATAAGATTGGTATTGTAACACCCTGAACTGTTGTTACTTTCTCCTTTGCATTCAAGTGTTGATATGTGATTTTCCCATATGAGGATATGTTCTTTTGGTTTCAGGAATTCATGCTTGATTTGGTTATGTCTTTTCTGCTCTTAAGATCTTTGATTGAACTGGAATATGCTTGGATTCTTTTTCTTTCATCCCTCGCATATGAGTGCAATCTGATTTCTTGAAGATTTTGGACTTATCTACCTCTATGACTCATCCTTGGATTAGTTGCATTGATCCAAGGAATGTTTTAATTATATTCAGGATGAACAATTATGTATTGACATTTCGTGAATTATTAATTATGACTTAACTTAGAATGTAAAAGTTATTTTAAACCTCATTCATATAAAAATATGTCCATAGAGGAAAGTTTTGTTGGATTCCGAAGGTTAATCCTGACAGATCATTGCAATCGGAATTTGGTTTCAGTTATATTAGCATCAGAAAGGACTTGGACCTTAAGCCAGGTAAGATGTGTAAGTTTTCCATCTAAAGCTAATTTACTTGATGCAAAATTAGAATCTAATTTGGGAATGTTATATTCTGTTTAAATTATGTATACTGATTTATCCTATCTAGTGGACCTAAACTAGAATCAGTAAGGTTATTAGTTTTAAACCTAAGCTATAACCTATTGTTGCAAGGTTAGTTAATCTAACCTAGTCCTAAAACTATGTGCTTGATATTCCTAAGGGTTATCTAAACCTAATACTAAGGTGGGTGACTAATGTTATATCCTAAGGCATTAAGATTAAATCTACCTATATCTAACCTAAGCCACTAACCTATCCTAAACTAATGCTATGAAAAGGAACCTAAGGAGGGTCGTAAGTTTTGGGTGGTGGTTTCATATGGCATTTAAGGAAAGGATAAGGATGAAAGGATAGGGAGTACTGCCAAGGTTAGCGGAGGTTAATTTGGTAAGAGGGAAGCTTATGTGGCAACATCTCTAAAAATGGAAACTTTTGTTTATTTGTAATTTAGAACTCGCCAAATTTGGTGGTTGGTGGCAATGGAAAATGGGCAAGAGAAAGATAATTTAATGTAATTAATTTACATGGGTTCTTGAGCTTGGATTGCTTTGAGACAGGCATGCAAATGAAATTTTGCTTGGTTTTTTTTTTGTTGTGCCTTCGCTCTGCATGAGCATTGGTTTTTCGAACCAGCAGTTTACTCTTCGTTACATGGCAATTTTGAAAGTTTCAAATTTACTTCTATGTCGTGGGGAATATATAAGGCATGTAGGTAGCAATATTTTGCTCTTTAATCTTTCGTGGAAAAAGAAGAGAAAGGGCGAGCTCATCTAGAGGTCTTCTTCAAATTTTTAAGTGACACTATTAGGCATGATAGGCCCGAACTGTTAAAATCTTGCTTTCCTTTAAATGTTTTCATTAGAAGAACTTTGTTATGATGATATATCGTGCATTTTTGGCTTGGCTGGTAGCTAATGATTTGTGGGTTTTATGTAAATTTGGGGTTCTGGGTTGAACATGGAAATTTTGGGTCCTGAATGAAACCTGTTTTCACTATTCTCTTGTTCCCTTGCTGTGGATTAAACTTGGAGTTTTGCTATCCTATTTGGAAGTGTCTGTAAGTTACTCATCTGCGCTGGGTATTTGCATTAGATTAGAAACTTGCTACCATGGACTCTATAGGGTTTACATGGTGTTAAGATTATTAACTGTGTTCGATTACTGACAAATCCATGGTAATTCCTTACTGTTTCGGTGGTATTTGTTGATTTGGAATTTTGTGAACAGATGTGTTTTGCTTACGCCATTTTGGGTAAGCCAGCTAGTGACTGCTAAAAGCTTCCATGTCTAAAGGATTTATTTGGATAAAATCTTGATTTCATGGATGGAATATGTTGGTATAAGATCTACATGTTTTAACTGGACTAAGTTGTAGTTGCGTTTACTTCGGAAACTATTGTATGAGGTGTTAGATTGTCTGCTACCTCCTATTCAGAAACTCAGTTTGTAATGTTCTTAAGATTATGATCAGGTAAACTGGAGTAAGGATTACGTATATCGGTTTAGCTCATTATTTTTGTAAAAGATTAATCATGAGTATTACATGTTATACGGTTATGCACAAGATGGAAAAGTCACTTGGATGAGTTAACATGTCTTCCCTAGAAAATTTTTGTTTGCTTTTTAATATTGGAAAAGCATTAATGGGAAATTACAGTGTAATGTTTTTGGTTAGATAAGACTGTGTTTAATGTGTACCTTTGAGATGATTGTGAAATCTGAGTTATACTTAAGGATTAGTTGTTAAACGATGTGGAAACTCTTCTTCGAAAATGACTTAAATATCGACAAGTTTTGGATCAAGTTGTAACAGTTATTGGTAATCATCAATTATGGGTTTTTAAAAGATAGTTTTAATTTGGACATTAGAAGTTGAATTGTTTTAAATGCTTACTGAAAGATCTATTTTACTTCTAGACTGATAATGCATAATTCACTACTAGTGGATATGAATAGTATGGCTTTTGGTGTATTATTGAATCTAGTATTTAGAATACGTATTATTAATACTGTATATGCCTTTTTGGTTTAGTGTCTTGAAAATAAAATAGCAACTAGAACGAGTGCAACGGTCCAGAATGATTCAGTTTTCGATTACCATGTAATCAAATGAGGGTGATGTGAAGTTACCCTAACTTGACTTCTAAACTCGAGTGGTTCGAGTAGTATGATGGATAATGTAGACTGTTTATATTGGATTAGGATTATAGTATTGAGTTTTGATCAGGTTGTAATGTGTTTATGTCAAAAAAAAATTGATATTGGCTTTTGTTAGAATGTATAGTTGTAGATACCCATAGGGATCTATTGGAAAAACTCTATATAGATGGCTGTACCTGAATCTGACTGCTGAATGGGTGAACTTAAGTGTTTGAAACAGACTCATTTTCTCCTTCCTTAGGTTTGGACTAAATGAATGTATATTATTTCTTGGAAGTTGGATGTCGTTCTGAAAATCGATTACAATAGTGTTTTGATTTTCTCTGTTTTATCTCCTTTGAGCTGAAAAGGAAAGGTTGTAAAGAGGGTTGTCAAAGGATATGAAAGTTTTGTCGATACTCTCTTTTTGAATGATAGTGTGCCTCTTCTTTAGAAAAATCTATTAAGGAACTCAACAATGATGGTAAAGTTTTGGGATGGCAGGACTGTTACTTTAAATTAAGATGGAAAGAAATAGTAAGATTGGTGAGATCTTAATCTTAGAAGACTCCTTTTGTTATACATAGCAGTGTTAAGATCTTGTTTTAGAACTTACTGTTTGTTATCCTTATTGCAAAAAGGGAATCCCGTAGTTAATGTTTTGCATACTTGCTCATTGATTGAAAATTAGTTATAATAAGGTTAAGGATAGTTTGTTAGGTGGACTTGCAAGTGGCAGTAATCCATTCTTCTTATCTTAAATTGCTTGTATATGAACTTGTTGGATTTAATATCTTAAATTGGTTTAGTTTTTAAATAAGAGTTGATCAAAATCATGATATACACTATGTTTCAGCTTTTTTTTTATGGTTAGGTACATAATAGATCACTGAATGCTCCCTTCTTATTTTCTTGTATGAAATGAAGATGAATCATCCGAAATAGATTAAGTTGAAATTACATGCCTGTAACTTGATGTTGCATGGTATAAATTTGTAGTTATAATTGGTAGAAAGAAAACCCAGAGAGTATCATGCTTGTAGGATTGTGAAGGTAATTTTTGGATTCACTTTATACTTTAAATTTAGGACTGGCAGAATAGGTTATTCCTTCTATCCATTTTTGTTTTTAACAGATGTACTTAGGCTCTCTTTATATTGGCTTCACTTTAAATGGAAGTTATGAAGTAATTGATGTCATATATAACAAGATTGTATAATGGAAACAATTAGTGGAATGTATTTGTTTTAAGGATTAGTGCTTATCATGCTCAGCTCATTGAACTGACCTGTGCTAGCAATTTTTGCAGATGGTCATCGTAAGTGGTAAAGGCAAGGCAAAATATGATATGATGCATTGACTGTTCTAAATTGGTTCTTACGAAGAATTCTGATTAGATTTTTAAACTGTATTTTGAAAAGAAATGTTATCTCTTTTGTTGAAGGCTATTGTCTTAAAGCATGCCAGAAGTGCATAAGTTGTAATTGTATGGTTTTGGAATCGAATGAAATTGTGAGGAAATTACCTATAAAGAATGTGTATCTTATTTTGTTGGAATAATCTTCTTATTGGCTATATGAATGAATGTGCATTCTTATTGTTTTAAACAATGTATTATAGATGATCTTCTTAAGTAAGCCATAGCTAATGATGTGGCTAATTACTACATTATTAATTAGTGACTCATTATAACTTATGATTGTGAGTAAAAAAAACTGAAAATAAGATCACTACATATATAGGGAACATCGAGAGTGGGTTATGCCCTAAAATGTACTTATAAGAAGAGGAGGACTTTCCCCTCTTGTAATGTAATAATTGTAAAAGGAATAAATGACTATAAATTGTTAAGACTTAACGATATAAAGTATGATATGTCTCAACCTATTAGGTTGATACATTTCCCTCATTGGTTGAGTTATTTTTCTAAATTAAGGAACTTAAATGGTTGTTGTCCTATTTTTGTGGATAAAAGGTTGATCAGCCCTAACCAACAACCAGGAAACAATCAAAAGAAAATTAAGACCCTTTTTCGTAAAACTGAACCCTAATTACAAAAAGGTAACCTAAAGAGTGTTGGACTCGAGGTTAGAGAAGGTTTCTTAATTATGTAGTCTTGTAACCTAAATATAACTTAACGTAAGTAATTCTTGGAGGTATGTACATCTTTCCGAGGCTATTCTGTAGGATGTTGACACACGTCAACTGCAAGGTTGTACCTTTGAGAAGGTTAGGATCTTCTCAAGGATACAACAATACAGATGACATATGGCAGCACCCTTCTGCATTGATTGTTAAGATTTACACACCTGGGACTTGATCAAGATTTCTCTCCGGGACTAGTTAGGACCATAATCAGGTTATGAGGAATCCCTTTGATTCTCAGGGTACTTTGGCACATGGAGTTAACTTTGGTTGACCCTGTATGCCAATTTATCCTTAGTCTTTTAGAGCCTCTTCATAACGTGTACTATGATATTAACCCGATCTAGAGTGAAACCTTAGGACAAGGGGACTGATAGAAGTCATTAAAGACGTTCTATATAACAATAGAGTGGGGTGAAGGATGTATTCCGGAGTGACGAGTATGTCATCAAGGAAATAGTAATATGAACAGTATGTTATGAATCTTTGGCCAAAGTATCACAAGATGTTGATTGCGTTGTCCTATGTCACCTTGTCAAAGGATCATGATGCCAATGAATAGTGGTAACAATTATTCAGATAGGTTCCTTGGGCAGATCACTCATAACCCAGAATGGGGTAAGAGAACCACATATATGAAGTATTCAGTCGAAAACTTCAAGCTCAAAGTTACACATGAATGGATCAGAAGTTCACCGAGTCATGGAATGAATAGATTGATGGTACACCGAGTCATTACAGTTACATATGGTTATCTATTGTAAGAATGATTGCTATGATATGTGTGTTCTAAATTATGTATTTAGAATAGAGAACATTAATCGTGCAAAAAAAAAATCCTTGTTTCTAAAGTATTAAAATGGGAATGTTACAATTTGATAGGAGGAAGTGTAATTGCAAAGGTTTGCAATAAGTGTTGGAATATATCTATGTATAATCTAAACATCGCATTAAAATGTCTTATGTGATACTTTAGATGTTTGAGATTAGTGTATTGATGCTTTGATGATTTGGATTCAGTTTTACTGTTGATTGGTGTTTTGGTGTAGGATGATCTGGGATTGATGAGTTGAAATGTTCATGGTTACTAAGTAGATGGTTTTGTATTAGATGGTTTACCTCTAGGAGGGATCATAGGTTTTGTATGTGGGGACACACTATCAAATGGAGGAGCATCAACAATATTAACTGGGGAGTCAGATGGTAACACTATGATTGGTTTGGGTACAGGAAATAACATCTGTCTGAGATAATCCGCAAAAGATGGGGATTGTGTTGATGACATGGAAGATACATTTGAGGTCATTGCAAGGTAAAGTTCTTTTAAACATTCCTCAAATGACAGAGTTGGGATAAAATGAGTAGGTGGCATGGGTAAGAGAGTGGGAGGAGGGACCAGTATGGGTTCTATGGATGGTATGACAGGAAAGGGTGGAATAGATATAGGTGAGGTGGTCATACCTACTAGAATGGATGAAGTGGATGGTGTGGTGGATAAAGAAGTTGACAAAGGACGAACCCTAGATGTCGAAATAGGTTGAAATGGTTGTTTTATGAATGTCTCCAAGGGCATAATTGATATATTTGTTAACGGGGTTCTGATAGTTGTAGATGTAGGAGTAGACTCCAAGATAGATGTAGAAGTAACATATGCAAGGAGGATGTCAAAGGGAGTAGAGGAAAGTGTGGATGGAACAGGATCTTGATCATTAGTGTTCAAGGTTTTTATAGTATGAGCATTAGGTGTTTGGGTTGTGGTAGAAATGGTATTTTAGCTAATCGATGTATGATTTGGGAAAGGTTTTTTAAAAATGTCAAGGGGTTGATTGGGTGAGGAATTTGGATTGTCAACTTGAAGATCACCTTGATCAATGAGTCTTTGGACCAAATCCTTGAAATGACAACATCTTTCTATGTCGTGGCCTTGGACTTGGTGATATTTACAGAAATGATTTTCACGATACCATACAAGTTTCAGTTTTGACTCATCAACTGGTCAAATAGGAGGAAGTGTGACAAGGTTTTTTTCATTAATTCGTCAAATATCGTATTGTATTACTCCCTGAGGGGGGTGTAGTTGGGCACTAGTCGAATGAATCTTTGTTGAGCACATGTGCTAGATGTAGATGTGGGAGATGATTTAAAAACAATGGCATTAGTTGTCACCTTCGATTTTTCATTTGGCATGGATGTTTTGGTAAACTCATGTTTTGGTTTATTTTATTTGAGTTTTAAATGGCCTTATTCAAGGGTGCATGTTTCCAATTTGTGGGCCATGGTGAAGGCCTTGTCAAAGGTTCAAAATGAATTGATTTGTAAAGTCGAAGATATGTGCTTCACACAGAAACATGAGAAGAGTTCAGTGAAGTCAGTTTGCAGAAAAGGAAAGGATAATTGGCTTATAGTGAGGCACCATCATGTGAAGACGTCTGTAATGGATTCGTCTTCAAATTGTCGGATGGCATTGATCATTTATGGTTATTTTTTCACGTAATGTTAATCAAATATTTTTCTAGAAATAACTACATGAGTTGGGAGAAAGAAAATATTGAATATTGGGGGATGTTTTTGTACCAGTCCAAGGCGGGACCAGCCAAGGACATGGTAAAAGTGTGAAGCATCAGGTCCTGATCATGCGCAATAAGATAACATGTATGTTTAAATGCATGAATATGTTGTTGTCAATCCTCTTTGTTGTTGAACTTAGCGAATTTTGGAAAATCCTAGTGTAGAGGATATGGTTTAATGGGTATGGATGGGTGGATGGGCTCATTGCAAAATTTCTCATATGATAACGAGCCCTTGGTCCCTAAAGTTGCAACTTTAAGGTTGGCTAACCTATTTTACGAGGGCATGCATGGGGTCATTTGAAAGAGTCTTTGGGGAATGAGGGGTGGTGGCTACATGAAGGAAGTGGTTGGATGGGTTTTTTGATAAACGTGTGGATGTGTTTGTGTCTAAGGAATTTTTTGGGGGTAAGCCATGGGATGTGATTGAAAGGGTGGTTGTTGAAAGGACTATTTTTGGGTAATGGGAAGATGATAATGTTGAGTTGTGAAGCTAAATTGCTTCACAAATAGCATGCTTTATAGGTTGTTGGTTTACACAGTAACCAACATCGGTCAGGGAACCGACATAGGTCCCTAGGAGTAACCACAGGGTCTATCCCTCTAAAGGAGAATGTTTTTTCTCCCGATGAGGCTTCATCCTCTTCCATACCTGCAAAAAAACTACCATATTTACAAAATCTAGAAGAGACGTTGCAGTGTTCTCACTAGGAGAGCTTCCTCTTCTCTCTTTTGACACCCATCTCAAACCTAATGAGTATGGTAGACCAGATAAACAACCTGAATATCAGCCAGGTCTCGGTCACATTGTCACCATTGGTCTTCCCAATCAATGGACTAACTTCATTTACGGTGGTCTTGATACACCTCACTATCACCTGGATTCTCCTCCTGGGGCCAAACCCTATTCAACAGGGTTTGATTGTCTACAGAATCCCATGTTTGCAAAAACTTATTTATATCGATGCATGTGGAAGGGTTTTGGCCTGGGAAAGTATGAACAAAGTGTGCACGACCTCGCGTCCATTCCAACTCTCAAACCACATCAAAAATTTGGTTTAGGATTTAAACCTCTTTCAAAATCCACCATCACTATTCTTGATGAGCCTCTTCCCATTGAGGAACCATCTTCTCTCGCTAGGTCAGAAGCATCATTTGATGTGGATGATGCCATTTCCATCCTGTCTAACTTTTTTTTTAGTCAATACCGTTTCCTTAGGGTCGCTGACCTATAAAACTAATAACAAATCTAATTCCATACCATTAGTCTTCCCTAAAATAGTTGGAGACAAATCTCCTACTATCAACACTATCCACTATGTGGATGATGATTCTGTCCTCACCTATCTGGGGGCAGAGGTTTCATATCTTCCTAAAACCATTCCTTTTGACATGTCTACGCTTCTTAACGAAGCTACTGTCGACCTTAATACAGGGACTTCTAAAGACCCTCGCATCATTAAGGTTGGCCAATCTCTTAATCCACAGGAGTTAGGAGACTTTACCAATTTTCTTTCCAATCATCATCAAGCCTTCGCTTGGTCATATGAGGATATGCTAGGACTCGATCCTGATATTGTGGTCCACAATATTGTTACTCTTCCAGACATCAAACTGGTTAAGCAAAAATTGCATAAAATGCACCCTCGAGTAGCCTTTCTTGTTAAAGAAGAGTTGCAACGTTTGCTTTCTACTAACTTCATCCAACCCATTGATTATCCACAATGGGTTTCAAACATAGTACCATTAACCAAAGCTACTAGGAAGATTCAAATTTGTACTGAATTCCAGGATCTTAATCTTGCTTGTCTAAAAGATGATTTTCCTCTACCTAATATCAACCAACTTGTGGATTTAACGGCAGGTCACGAGATGCTTTCTCTTATGGATGGTTTCTCTGGGCATAATCAAATTCTCATCGTACCAGAGGACCAACATAAGACTTCCTTCATAACTCCTTGGGGGACTTTTTGTTATCGTGTCATGCCTTTTAGTCTTAAGAACACATGAGCATTCTATCAGCGAGCAATGACCTACATCTTCCATGATCTCTTACACAAAATTGTGGAAGATTACGTTGATGATCTCCTCGGTAAATCCAAACACCATTAGGATCATCTTTTCATTCTTGCACCTCTCTTTGAGAGGCTCATTCAATTTTGTCTTCACCTAAATCCATCTAAGTGTGTCTTTGGCATTCTCACTGGTAAACTCTTAGGCTTTATCATTTCTATTAGGAGTATTGAAGTGGATCCCACAAAAATAAAAGCTATCCTTGAAATGCCTCCCCCTTCTAACTTAAAGCAACTTTGTGGTCTTCAAGGATGCCTTCAATCAGTGCATCATTTTATCTCACAACTGTTGGACCGTTGTCAACCTTTTCATCATCTCCTCCATAAGAATGTTCATTTTGAATGGGATGAGCATTTCCAAAAGGCCTTTGATGATCTCAAAGATTATCTTATTTCCCCACCTGTGCTTACACCTCCACGCGAAGGGGAGCCATTCTATCTTTATATTTCTGTGACTGACCATGCTTTGGGAGTCATGATCTCGCATCAGGACACAAGTGGTAAAGAACAAGTCATCTATTACATCAGTCACACTCTTCATGAGTATGAAACATGCTATTCTGAAGCTGAAAAGCTATGTTGTGCTCTCTTCTTCGCAACTTCTAATCTTCTTCATTACCTCCTTAATCAAAAAACTTACATTGTCACAAGTGTCAATCCACTCAAGACAATGCATGCCAAGCCTTATCACAATGATTATATCACTCGTTGGCTCATGCTCATGACAAAATTTGATCTTAAGTTTATCCCGCAAAAATCTATCAAGGGTCAGGTCATTGCAGATCAATTAGCTGATGCTCCTCTTCTGGACACTCAAGTCCTCCTTGCTCAATTCCCCGATGAGTATATCCAACAAATTGATTTCAGTCTTTCTCCATTTAAAGTAAAACTCTTCTTTGATGGATCCAAAATGCCAGCAAGGGGGAGGTGCAGGTTTTCATTATGATTCCTCCTTGGGGTGCACCTATCCCAATCGCACACAAAACTTAACTTTGAGTGTACCAATAATATGGCTGAATATGAAGCTCTTGTTTTAGGTCTTCAAAATGCCATTAATCTTGGCACCCACCATATCGACATCTTTGGTGAATCTGAACTCATCGTTAATCAAGTCACAGGTGTCTATCAATGTAAGAATGATATCCTTCAAAAATATCGTGATATTTTTCTCTTTCAACTTCAATCTTTTGATAAATTCACTATCCAAGCTATTCCTCGCACTATGTAATGATTCGCAGATACAATGGCTTCTTTAGCCTTGCTTATTCCACCTTTTACCAAAGACTCGTGACTTTTTGTGGTTGTGCAGCATTTAGGCCAGCCATCTCATCTCAAGCAGTTGACTTCAATTAACGTCATCGCAACCAACACTCAAGATGAGTGGTATCATCACATTGTTGATTATCTATCCCATTCAGTGCTTCCTCTAGATCTGACTTCCAATGGTAGAGGATATTTTATCCTACGCGCTAATCACTATATTATTCTAGGTAGAATCCTCTACAAACGTGGTTTTGATGGTATTTTGCTTCGATGCCTCAAAAGCCCTGAATCATCTAAAGCTATCCAGGAGGTCCATGACGGTATCTATGGTGGACATTTTAGTGGCTTGGCCGTAACTAAACGCATCTTACGTTTAGGATATTATTGGTCTTCTCTTAATCGAGATTGTTGTGAATACACTAATAAATGTGTCAAGTGTCAACAACATTCCAATCTCACACATATCCCCAGTTAGGCTTTGCAACCTGCAGTGGATTTGTGGCCTTTTTTACAATGGGATCTTGATCTCATTGGTCTCCTCAATCCCCACTCTTCACAGTGTCATCATTCTATCATTACTGCCACAGAATACTTTACTAAGTGGGTGGAAGCTATTCCTCTTTCATCGACCAAAGCTAAACCCATAGTTGATTTGGTCTATCAACACATCATTTGTCGCTTTGGTGTTCCACACAAACTCATCACAGACAGTGGCAAATCTTTTCAAAAACATCAATTTGTAGAACCTCTGTGATGCTTTCAATATCAAACTCAGCTTTTCTTCTCCATACTATCCCCAAGCTAATGGCCAGGCTGAGGCTTCCAATAAAACTTTGCATAATATCCTCACAAAAGTAACTAGTCAAGCTGGTACGGATTGGCATTTACATATCCCTTTTGCTCTCTGGGCTTATCGAACTAGCATTCGTACTCCTACTGGTGCTACTCCCTTCTCTCTCGTTTATGGTTCTAAGGTTGTTCTTCCTTTGGAAGTCTAGATCCAATCTCTTCGTGTTTCTATCAAAGAATTTGTCTCTGAAGAGGACTATCGTCAAAATCATCTAGCACAGCTTGAGTTACTCGATGAGTGGCGTCTTAATGCTCTTGAGCATCATCAAGTCTACCTTGAGTGTGTCAAACGTGCTTATAACAAGCACTTGCAACACCGTGACTTCAAAGTTGGTGATCTTGTTCTTAAAGAAAACCAAAATGTCACTACACTAGAACTGAGTCAGCGTGGTAAGTTTGCTCCTAACTGGCTGGGTCCGTACGTAGTCACTCATAAATGTGGGTTTGGGGTTTATCATCTATCTTCCATAGATGGTATACCTGAAACAGAACCTCTTAATGCCTTGCATCTAAGGCCCTTCTACTATTAAAATTTGTCTTACACGGTCTTATTCGCAAAATAGATTCTTCATCCATCTGCAACCAGTCATGTATTTCATAGTGATTTGGAACTATGTGGTTCTCCACATTATGTCTTTTCTACCTTAAATATGAGTATCGTGGCTCTACTCATGGTATTTTTCTTATGGATATGTTCCTCCTCCTGGTAGGGACACCTTAATCACTTCTTCATCTGTCCCAAGTATTTATCTTAATCGAATCTACTCGGGGCATGAGTACGTGCTTTTTATACGTTTTCTTCCCCTCTATCTCGTCTACACTCAGCTTCTTTCAAAAAACTCCAAAAAAAAGAAAAAAATAGAAAAAAGGGGTGCTATCTTGAAAATTTCCAAAAGATACACTGATCCCTCGAAGGAAAGCTATCTATGCATTATCAAATGAATCAAAAGATATAGACCATGCCCTTGAAGGATGGCTATCATCACAATCAAAATACAGACCACTCCCTTCAAGGATGGTTGTTTGTTCTATGGAATTTCCAAGGCTTCTCGCATTGATCAGCCTTTGCAGTAATAGACTTCCTCTTCGGCCAGTTTTTTCACTTTTTAGCATCATTGAAAGACTTCCCGTATCGATCAGTATTTCTATATCTAGAAAACTTCCCGCATTGATCAGTTTGTTTTTTTATCAAAACAAAAATCATGAAGCTAAGATATAAGACCTTTTGTAGATCATATGGAGAACCCTATTTTCCCAATATGAGCACGTATTTTGTTCTTTCTGAATTTTGACAAGATACATACTTACTTCTCCTTCCATTTACCTCCTAGATCTAGTTTGCAACTAGCTAGTGTTAGGTTTATTTTAACCTCATATATGGCCTTGTATGCATGGTCTTTTGGTTTCTTATCAAAGTCTCTATTTTTGGTCAGTTAGGGGCCTAGCTTATCATTCTTTTTCTTATCTAGGTGTATTGCTTTTATTTCTAATCAAGGTCATTTCATTACATCCCTTAGCACATTTCCCATTATTATTTGTTATTCATCCAATTAAATTGACATTTAACATGTTAATTTAGTCAAAATCTATCATCTATCTATATTCATCTTATCTACTTTGTCCAAAAAAACATATCAAAGCATGTATTGCAAACACATGTGAATCTATCTATCTATTTTCATCACAATTAAATTGACATCTTAAACATATCAAATCTATCAATCATATCTATCCATCTATCAATCTATCATCTAAAAAACGTGTCCATCCAAGTTACACTACATCTATCTATATCTATTTTCATCAAAATTAAATCCACATATCAATCACATCACATCTATCTATCCTCTATGTCTATGTCCATCAAATCACATCTATTTATCTGCTATCAGCATATGTCTATACCCATCACAATTACGCTACATCTATCCATATCTATTAAAATTAAATGCATGAGTACAATCATATGACACAGAAAATGATGAATTTATATATATACATGAATGTCTGTACAACAAAGAATGGATGGCTTTCAATCAAGCCATCTATATCATAATAAAAAATGCCTTCAAATTGAGGCTACATCAATATATCGATACAAAAAAAAGTCATATCTATATCGTAAAATATGATAGGTGGAAGACGCTATCTCCTCCGCCCTCCTCTGGTCCAGGTTGTCTCTCCTGGCCACCGCCTATCGAGCTAGAAGCACCTACTGCTGGGGGCCTGCCGCCACCACAATCTCTCCCGGTGCTCCCTCCCTCTGATGCACCACTAGCTGCGGCTGTCGCTAATCTCCTCCTCGCACCATAACAAGGCACATCAGGGGCATGTTGTGCCAGGGCATCCTCATAGTATCTCACCTCGGCAAGGAGAGACTGATAAGTGCTCAGGCTCACCATGCCAGGTTCTCGTAATGGCACTGCTGGTGGTGGCCCTGCTATGGTCGCACCCTATGACCCGGACTCTGACATAGTGCCTATATCACCATATTTGGCCCTGAGGGCCTCTCTGTGCTAATGGTAGCGATCCCTCTACTAGATCGCTATATCTCACTCCTGACATGATGTGTCTCTCTCTAGTATCAATGCATCCCTCTCCTCTGTTAGAACTCTAATCTCCTCGAGGGCAACCTGGTGTGCCTGCGTCAAGGTAGCATGTTCTCCCTCCAGCCTCTCCAGCACTGCAGCTATGTCCTCCTCGTCTGCGTCTATAGATGTTGGCAGGTGTCGTGGTAGCTCTGTAGAATACCATGCCACATAGCTTTCATCTACCCCGGCATCGTCATCACTATCTATGAAAGGTGGGGCCTCCCTCAATGGATCTGCTGGGATCAAAATCGGCAGATTAGTCTCTCTGCTATCTTGCCTATATGGCCTGTAGGTGGTCGGAACTGTTTGAACTAGGACGAACTACCTCAATCCTCGTATAAACAGGACGCGCTCCCACATATTTAGCCTATGGCCCCTAATCACCCTGCTCCATCTCAGCCCTACCAAGTGAGCCTCCTGACTGGCCCATGTCAGATAGACCCGATATGGTCTCCAAATCACCTGCTCTGGTGTCAGCGTCCTAAAACGCTCAACATACCACTTTGTAGATCTCCCTGTATCTCCCAAGGCCATTTCGACCCGCCATCACTGGAATCCATAATCGAGGGCCCCCGCTACTACTGGCATCCATGGAAGCCCAGATGGCCTAATCACTACTATGTGCTCATATGCCCAGCAATGGAGCACAAAGCTAACATCCATACCTGTCCGCCTATCGGTGGTGTACATCCCTAATTCATAGTATGTTTGAGCTATCAGGGCATCAGAAATTGTGAGCACCTATCTGAACTGTAGGATGTCACACACACAGTCTAGTAACAACAATGAAAATCTCCCACCTCCTGAATCTGGCAGAGCAAAATAGGAGATCGCCATCTAAATCAGCGTTATTCGTCTGCTCCTGACATCACCCTGTCTATAATGTGAGACTATCCTCACCACCCCAGACACTATCTCTGAATCATCTTCCCTGTCTCCATACAATCGTCCTAAGGCCCTCTGTTACTGCTTTGTGGAGTAATCTCAATCGGGTCCCCGGTGATTGGCAGCCTCAGGATCCTATATATATATCCTTGTGGGTGATGGTCATCTCACCCGTCCTGAACCAGAAAGTGCATGTCCTACTATCCCATCACCGCACTAGTGCTTGCATCAGCTCTACATCTCGAGGCACCCATCGATAGTACCGAAAGCCCCCAAGCCTGGCTAACTCTAGGTGGCACCAATCTACGTCAATCACATCAAGGAGAATGGTCTCTACAAGCTCGGGAATAGCATCCCGCATGTGTAACGCCTCTCGTGCATGCATCCATGACATCAAGAGCAATGTTAGCTTCCCATTTATCCAAATCAGAACAGCAAAAAACACATTCTATCATCTTATCAGTCTATTCGGTCCAATCAGCGTCGATTTAGTTAAATCGGCGTCGATCTAACCTAGTCGGCGTCGATTAAAGTTAATCGGTGCCGATTTAATCTAATTGGCGTCGATTTTTTCCAATCGAAACTGATTGGAAGGCAGAGTGTCAAAAACACTCTTGCTTCCCACTTATTTCCTTTTTCTCTAAAAAATGGCATTCTAGTGTGTTATTTAACGGTAAACATGTACATGAGATTAAGGAGGATCCACTTACCCTGGGTCGTGTCCTCTTCCGCTTCTGATTGATCCCAGAGGCTTCCATGTTGCTCAAAATCAATTTTTAACTCTCTCTAAATCAATCATCGTGGTCTAAATAAATCATTCACATTTTCCTTTCGCATATTTATATGGGCTCGGTACAGTCAGCGCCGATTTGTATGGTCGGCATTGATTTTTATGGTCGGTGCCAATTGGTTGCACTTTTTCTTCTTCACCTTGCTTTCTTCCATCTCCTAATCTTTTTGCCATAGTGTTGATGCTTGGCTTATTTATCTGGTCATTATTATACCCTGAGTGTTGCCTTTTGGCACATAATTTCGATATTCTCACCCATTTCAAGTCTATTCCCTACACATGGGGCACTCACATTTTTTGTAGCTTAAAGATAACGGGTCTATAGGCACTAACGTCGTCTTCTTCGCAGACCATCTGGTTTTCCCTACCAATGTGTCTCTCTTTAGGTGCTACTATTTTGCAGCCCTCCTTACACTCACGGATCTGTAGGTACTAATGTCATCTCATGCGAAGACCATCTAGTCTACCCTACTAATGTGAGTTCCTTAGGTTGCTACATTTTTATTATTTTTGTGCGTCATTAATGATCAAATCTATTCCAAGCATCTAACTGGGGCATCCTGCGTTTTCATCTACCTTTTTCAAACTTGGGATCGGTTACTCTTTCGGGGCCCATCCCATCCCTAGTTTGAGGGGGATCACATCATCACTTTTTCTTCTTTTCTTCCAACTCCTTGTTTTTGTCTTGCAACTTTGCTTATCACAAGTTACTTGACAAAAAGGGGCAAAATGTAGACACCTAAAATTGGTTACCCAATTTAGTGTCCCCTACGTGCGTTTTCCTTCTCGGGTAACCTGGGGCATGTTTATATCACCACTTCTCCCTTAGGGTATTATTTAATATTTGATTTAAACATCTATCCTAAGTTTATTTCACCCCATTATGTTTTACCCATAGATAATTAAATATTAACTATTTAATTACACTTTTTACATATATCTTAACCGCTTATCTGTCCCATATCAATTCCTAACCTCCCATATCAATTTTATCCATCTACCCCCCCTATTTCTCCTCCCCCCAAACCATGCAGTGGGATACTTCCCGTATTTGAGTCAGAGGGATCACTTGCATCCTTCCAAAATCACCCCTTTTGGCCATTTCGGGAGTCTGTTCCCTGATCGGCGCCGACCGGTACTTGGTCGACACCGATTTTCTGGAGCAGCGTCAATTACATCTCGGTCAGCACTGATTACAAATATAGGACCAGAATTCAGTTCTGGTTAGAGAGAAAAAAATGACAGAGAGTTTTGAACATCAAGTCTGAGCATTATCTATCAAGCAAAAGTGAATTCTGTCCAAATCAATCCTTAAGAGGAGTACCATTACTCTGCTCCTACCACATCAACATCGTGAGCTTCCATCAGTCATTTGGTAACTCTATCCCTACATCCAGTGAAGGTGGATCTTTGTCAGTATCCCTACGGCTCTTGTGGATCCAGCGGAGATCGATAATCTAGCTTTCATTGTCCATTTCTCAATCTTCCTGCAATTTTCTCCTAGTCGACGCCAACCAATTCCAATCGACATCGACTTTATCTAATCGACGCCGACCTATCCCAGTCGACGCTGATTTTTCTAATCAACACCGATTCTCCCAAACGACTCCGATCGGCTTGCAGACAAGTAAAGAATTCAAGTAACACAAATCCAACATTGTTTTCACAGTTTCCTATTTTCTGTTGCTTTCTATCCACTGTATACATTTTGTCTGTCACTTTTTAATCAGAAAATCTAGACATTTATTTACATTCTTTTATCATGTATGCTTCTTCTTCTAATTGAAAACGTGGACTGACATCCGCTGAGGGAGCTTATCACTTCCCGGACCCGCTTTTCGGGCAGTCCACCCAAATATCTTTTAACGTTGTTTTCTTTCTGTCAAGCATTAGTGTCTCATAGGTTTCTTGGATCTATGTTACAGGATCACTAGTGTACGCCCTTCTTGTCTACATCGGCTTTCTTTTCCATCTACATATTTGGATCTTGTCTTATCTATCAGGTATCAATTTCATTTGAGTTTTTTAGGGTTTTTGTGCTTAGTTTGGTACATTAACTTGGACAGGTAACAAGCATGGAAATTCTTGATCTACATAAACCACGGTACATGATGTGTTATGTGGGTTTAATTTTTTTTGATGTGGAATTTTGTAGTTTATACTTCCACTATTGTAGATTTTGGGGAATTGTCTAGTTCCGTATTTTCATGATTTAGTTTGTTATTGAATCATAGCACTATTTTGTAGTCATGATTCCAACAATTGGTATCAGAGCGATGGCTTTAGTTTTCAGAGCAAGGGTTTGCTTCAAGTTTTTTAGTGGTATTACTAACACCTGTATGAGACCAGGGTTTTGTTTTTCCTTATGTGTAAATCACAGGGAGATATTAAATATCAAGTGGGAGATGGAAATGTAAGTTTGCTATAAAAAGACAATGACTGATGTCAGTATGCCATACCGATGTTGGCATTGTTCCTTATCTGATATCGACTAGGTGACCGTGGTCGGTTAGTTGGACACTGGTGTTAGCGACATGTTTAAGCAGAAAATCAAAGATTTGAATTAATTTGAGAATATGCTGTGAAAGTGTCTTGATTGTTGAGGTGTCACTAGTTCATGGAGGCACAGGCATGTTGGTTAGATTGCATATCTGGATTTTAGAGGTAAGGTATCTTGGTATTGTAATGCTTGTATTTTTTGGTAGCACATGCATGTTTGGGATTACATATCTAAGTAAGAGATAGAGGAGTAGTTATGCATCCTTGGTGCAGTTAGATGCACAGGCTTCATTAGAGAGGTAGAATTTAATAGCACAGAATGAATATGAGGCTTCCATCAAAGAGGCAAGTACTTCAGTTGAAGATGTGGGTGAGTGTCTTGGTGTTGGTGAGGTTATGTATTTCATCTTGGTGTGGTTTTATTGCATGTATTATTGTTGTAAATTTTTTGTGCAAGATTGGGTGCTTCTTGAAATGACTGGCTCAACATAGCTATCGAATTTGGTCATAATAAGCACCTAGTTTAGTGTACTATTAAAATTTGTGGTGTTGTGTCCATTCTAGCAGCACCAACATTAGTCATTAAACCAACATCGGTCATAGGGGAACTGGTACCGGTCAAAAAACTGAGGTCATTCTTTGTGATAGTAATTTTGTACTAGGATTTTTGTAGCAGAAGAGGGCATGAAAGGTTTAGTGTCCAGTTTGGAGGATTGGGTTTCTTGCATAGAGTGTACAGGCAAAAACTGAGTAGATCACTTCAATGTTTGAATTAGAAAGAGGATGGAGTTGGCTCAATGAGTCCAATAAGACTTGGGTAAATTTTAGGAATCTATATACAGTTCATGTTTTATGTCTTTTGTTTAAAGCAACTGGTATTATGTTTGAATTGTGTGCACAAGTAAAATATGCACCATAGATGGTGAGTATGACTTTTATTTCCAGGATGTGTTGGAATCTTGAGGACAAGGGTATTTATTCTAAGGATGAGATCCTTAAATGGAAATTCATGTTTTAGAAATGGTTGTGGGTATCAGGAGATGTTGAGTACACATGGATGAAAAGAAGGAGGTTCAACCTACTTCACAAGAAGTCCAAACTTCTATGATGTAGAAGTATTCTTTGCTAAGAAGGGAATCAGTTTTATATTTTCTTTCATATGTTTTATTTCTCACGGATATATATATATTGGAGCTTTTGAGCTTGGTGATTAGAGGTAGTGCAAGGGAGTTCATGTTGAGTAGGAACAAGTCACAGTTTTTGGCATTGTAGGTTGGACACATATGCACGTGTGGAGTAAGAGGAGAATGATATTATTTACAGTGGCATGAGGCACAAGTTGTTTTGGAGGTCAATCACAGTTTTGTAGGTATTTTGTGTTTAGAGCGTGGTGATGTCACTTATAGCTTTATTTTGTAGTGTTTGGATATCCTTATGGGATAATAGTTTATGGTTGTTCAGTTGGGTTAAGAAGAGAGAAATTTTTAAGATTTTGAAGTGTGAAAGAAGGAAAATCTGTTTGTTACAGGTTACAAGTGTGACAGCAATGCATATTTATAGTTTATTGATGTTTCCCTTGTTTTATTTCATCTTGGATGGTTGTGTAATATGTTGATGACATTTTTTCTGGTATTTGCACTAGTTATTAGTAGCATAGTTAGCATGGTTTTTGTTGTTGACATTTATTAGGAAAGGATTCATGTGTGGCCTTGGAAGGTGAAAGACTTGGAGCTTCTGGAGAGCTTGATGATATGGATGGATGTACATGGTGAGTTTATACATATGGATAGATTATGTTTTATGAGTCTATGATGATGCAGATATTTTTTTGCACATGGATGCCAATGAGCATGGTTTAGATGCCTATGAGCATGGTTTAGATTCCCTTGAGCATGAGTCGGGGATATTTTTATTTCCTCTTATTACCATGTTACTCCATGATAGATATGTTTTCTACAGATGGTTTTCTTAGACATGCAAGTTGTTTATGCATGGTTGGATTTGCATAATGCAGTGTTTGAATTCTTTGAGTTATGCAGGTGTTGTGGATTGATCACCCACTAGTTGCCTGTAGAACTCATTTGGGTTGTTTTTACCCAAGATCTTGTTTTCTTATGCATATTCCAGTTTGATTTTTCTTTAGTCAGTTACATTAGTGGTTACATGGAGACATGGATAGATGGTTGGAGAACATGGTTGGTTTTATGGGTATGGCTATGGTTGTGATTGAAGCTCAGTATTTCAGTTTGAGTGGGAGCTCTTACAGGATTGTTAGTCATGGTGGCTTGGTTGCATAAGAGGCTTGGTCTTACAATTCGGTGGGAGCTTGATGTATGGATAGCTTGTGTATCATGGCTCAGTAGTAGCTTCGTGTAGGTATATGGTAAGTCATGGTTTGTTATCTTCTTGGTTTTAAAAGATGGTTTAATCTTCTTTATTTTTTGAGAGAATTGTTGAAGTAAAGAATAGTTGGTCTTCATGGTATGTAGAGGATGGTAATGTACAAGTACAGGTTAAAAATTTTATCTCCAAGTGGGAGATTATTGAGTTATGGAGATAAATTTATTCACAAATATCATGCTTTATAGGTTTATGGTTTACATAGTAACCGACATTGGTCAAGGTACCACATTGGTCAGGGAACCAACATCTGTCACTTGGGAGTAACTGACATCAATCAGGGAACAGACATCGGTCACCTGGGAGCAACCGACATTGGTTGGGTAACCTGCATCGGTTACCTATGCATGATTTTTTTATTTTAGACGCGGGTTTTAATCCGACCTTTGATTATAAAGGTGATCTAAAGGTCGTAGATGCATAGCTAAGATGCCCTAAGTTTGTATAAGCTTATATAAGCTAGAAAGTTAGGGTTAGAAGAATAGAATTACATGTAATTGATTATTATTGCATGTGGAATCCTTGATTGAGAGATGAAGAAGAAGAAGAAGAAGAAGAAAATGTTAAATGAAGACACAACTTCCATGGAGAGAAGCTGGAAAAAAGGAAATTGCAGGTACATATGAATGGTGAGAAGAGGGAAATGTCTTATACTATATTTCCTTTGTATGGTTATTGTCTCAATGTAATGGCTTGCATAGTATGCAAAGTACATAGAGTTTCTTCTTGTAGATCCACATGTTGTGAGATCTTGTATTGTAGATCCATGAGATTGTGTTGTATTGATGATCCATAGAGATCTAGTATTGTAGCTCATTGGATAGCATATGGATACGTGATAGTATCTAGATATTGTAGAGGAGGTTATCTTATTGTTTGCACAGGTTGATGCAGTGATGGAGGAGAGACTTACTTATTGGTGCACAGTTATGGTTGCAAAATGGTAGACCCGATTGAGAGGTCTTGTTTGAAAATTAACAAGAGAGCTTGGCTACACAGTTTATAGATGTATTAGTTCCTAGTTATGTGAGATCTAGTGGTGGTTTGGAGGAATGGATGTTGTGCACTCATGTAGATCCATTTAGAGATCTAGAGGAGGAGATACTCTTGGAGAGAGATATTGTACTCTTGTGGGAAGAGTTGATTTGTACTCTTGTTTATTATATATAATGAGATCTCTATCTTTGGTGGATGTAGCCCACATTGGGTGAACCACGGTACATGTTGTGTTATGTGTGTACTTTTCTTTGATTTGGATTTTTCTAGTTTATACTTTTAGTGCTATAGATTTTGGGAAATTGTCTAGTTTCATATTCACATGATTTAGTTTTTTATTGAATCATAACACTATTTTGTAGTTGGGATTCCCAACAGATTAGATTTTTTGGGATTGGGTAGGTTGATATGGCAGGCGATGAGCAGGAATGTGGGTATGAATAGGTTGATATTTTTGTTAAAAAGGGTTAGATACTGCATAATGTATAACACCCTTGAAAGGGGGCTGGGAAGTATTGATTACAATGTTAGATGTAAGAAGATCACATTTCCTAGACAAGGGATATGGTGTTTGGGAATATTGAGTAGGGACAATAATGTGGATAACGACTGATGAAGTGAGGGGAAGAGTAGTGTTGATTATTGTGTTGATCAGTAGGATATTGTAAGGGATTCTTGTGACTATCTAGGTATTCTGATAATTCAAAGGGTTGGTAGAGGAGGAAGCAAGATGGGCTACAAAAAGCTCATTAGTTGCAGGTTGGGTGGCTTAAGAATTGGTTTCATAGGGATACAGTTGCTAGAGTGGTGGTATGTCTAGGGAAATCCAGGTCGATATCCTAAGGAGATAATCTTGAAGTGCAACTGGATTGGCATCCAAAAGTTCCTGAAACATATTATCACCAAGAGGAACCTTAGGTGATCTAGAGGGTTCTGATCGGATTCATGGTGGGTTGGTTGGCCTAGATGAGTTAGATTGATGGTAAAAGAATGGATTGGTCTCTCCTAAAGTTGTAGTGTGAACAAGAGGCTCTGGTTGAGAGACGTTAAGGAGCGGTTGAGTGCTCAAGGGTACAGATAAGGTGGTTGTTGTAGAGAACATGTGTTGAGACAAGGGATCGGTGGAAGAAAAGTTTTGTTCCATTATTTTGGTTGCTAAACGAGTGACTACGGGCATAAAAATAGTTTTCACCCAAGTTAAAAAAGCAAACAGTTTTTCTATTATGTTCGTGTTATCCGAATTCCCCCCCCCCCCGGAAAAAATTGATCAAACATGACCCTGCACAGAAGAAAAATGCTAGGGGTGGTTCAGACCTGCGAACTCACAATCGATACCAAATCTGAGGGGCAGGCAGGGTCGACAAAGGAGGCCAATGGAAAAAAAGGAAACCACAGGCTCAATAAGAGAAAATCAGATCAAGGGCTCGAAGTTTTCAGACTTCGTCACATACAAGTCGACTCAAGGGAAAATAGTAGACTTGCGGAAGACGTCATGTGTTAGCTCGGCGTAATTCCAAAAGGCACATCAAAAAGGCAAGTCCCAAATGTGTGTCAGCCCTTCACGTGGTTAGAACCTCAAAAAGTTGCAACGGTCAGAAAAATTCAAACGAATCATGGAAGGCGCCACATGTCAACTCGGCATAACTTCAAAGGAAAAATATGGAGCAGGTTCCCAAATATGCGTGGAGCTTCCACATGTCTAAGGTCCAAAAAAGGAACAGAGCAAGTTGTTTAATCGACTAAGTATAAGAGGGTCGGCGGAAGCCTCCACGTGCCTCATTGGCACAATTCCAAGGGCAAAATCCAAAGCGGGGACCCCAAGTGAGCGCCAAACCTCCACGTGATCAAAGTCTCAAAAATTTAAATTGGCCATTGAAAAGTCTCAGGGAAGCGGAATCCTCCATGTGTCCAATCGGAGCACCTCTGAAGGTTGGGTCCAAACAGGGTCTCCAAATGAGTGGGAAGCCTCCACGTGTCCCAAGTCAGACATAAAGCCTTTGTCAAATAGAAGGGACTTAGGCAGAACATAAGGAAGGTAGAGCAGAGCCGTAGAAGGTGCCACGTGTCTCATCGGTGAACCTTCAAGGGTCAAAGCAAAAGGCGGTCCCCTAGACAAACCCTAACTTTCCACGTGTCCCAGGTCCGAAAAGGAAATAGAGCTAGTCATTGAAAATTCCAAGCTTGGGACAGGCCGACAGAAGCCTCCACATGTCATCTTGGTGCAACTTCAAGGTTAAAATCCGGAGGCAATCCCCAAACAAGTGCAAGCTCGCCACGTGGCCAGAGTAAAAAAAGGGGGCAGAGCAGGATGAATCAGTTAAGTATAAGAGAGTCAACGGAAGACCCCACGTGTCTCAACGGCACTCTTTCAGGTGGAAAATCCAAAAGCAGATCCCAAATGTGTGTTGAGCCTCCACATGTCAATGGTCAGACACATGGCACTGCCAAACAAAAGGGACTTAGCCAAAACATAAAGAAATAGAGCAAAGCCGCGGAAGGAGCCACATGTCTCTTCGACACTCTTTCAAGAGAGAAATCCAAAGGTGGTCCCCAAACATGTGCCAACTCACCATGTGCCTCGTCCGCACAAATTCAAAGGTAAAATCTAGGGGTAATTTCCAAATGAGCGTGAAGTCTCCACGTGTCTCGGGTCAGGCATAGTGTCTCTGTCAACAACATGCGACTTAGGAAAATGCAAAAGAAATGGAGCAGGCCGCGGAAGGTTCCACTTGTAAATTCGGAGCTTCTTCAAGGGTGTAAAGGAGGGGGTGAAATCTCAAGGCATGCGGGGGTGACACATGGGTCTTACACGGATGGACTCTTTTAAATATTATGAGCTCGTGACCCTGATCTTCAGATAGCCATATCTTTCGATTGGAAGCTCGGATTTGAGCAGGAGAGGACATTTTGGAAAGCTCTCAGTGTCGGCTTCTCACCCACCACCATCATGTTTTAGTCTACCATTTCAAGGTTGTCAAGTCTCTCACCTACCACCATAATGAAGGACAGACCTCCTTCTTTCCCAGCAAGGAACATCACGTGAAGGCATGGACTCTATCAGGGAACCCATCATTGTTGCAAGTGAATTTCAATGCTTCTGGGGTGGTTGGAGTAGGTGAATTCAATGCATATCTTAGGGTGGTTGAAGTAGGATTTGAATTCTTCCCTCTCTCCTTCTCTCTTTCTTCTATATATTGTAAAGGAGGGGCATATTTTTAAAGTTTGGTCATCTTTTCTCTCCTGCCCCCTCTCTCTTTTCTTCCTTAGGGTAGAATGTAGAGTCTAAGCCTCCTCCCTTGGCTCTGTAATGGCATTTTATTGTCCTCTTTTCCACTGATGATGTATTGTGTGAAATTTTAGAGAAATAAAATATGTTTTGTGATGCTTTTTTTCCATCCTTTCTTATTTTGTGGTCTCTTCTTGCCTCTCATCATTGAAGTGTATACTGTGCATACTTGATGTTTATTGCAGGTTTTGGGAGCTGTGTTTAATGGGTTTGAAGTGGTGTTCTGTGTGAACTCTATCTCTGGTCTGTGATGCATCTGTCCATCCTCTCCATTTCTCACCTCTCTCCATTTCAGGAAGTTGGATTTGTGATCAGCCACTTCCTTTTCTGGTGTATCACCGCTTAGTGTAGGATTTGTTTTCATGCACTCTCTCTCCCTGGTCCCTTGGAAGGTTAGATTAGGATTAGATAGTTTTCCTGCACTAGAGTAGCTTGTGGCAGGTAGTTTAGGAAGAAGAATTCAACTTTCTCTAGAGGGCCATCTCAAGTTCACAAGTCCCACAACTTGAGAGATGGTCCAATTTTATGCAATCACACCGAATGCCCCACTCACATTTAAGGCCATTCAGGGGTGTTGTAATTTTGCATCAACAGTTTTGGCATGGTCAGGTGGGATTAGATTCTGAAGGACCTTACCACTTCATTTCATCAATTTTTGATGTGATCTTAGTGAGATTCAGCCTTTTGAGGCACATGCAAAGCACATATGACGACTCCATCTAGTCAACAACCCATCCTCTAAGTTGCAAACCTTCTTCCCCATTTTCATTATTCCTTCCACATCTTTCATTTTCTTTGATTCCATGAAGTTGTGCAATCATGACTTCATTCCCATCTTGGAACTCACACTTGCAGCAACAACAATGCATTCCACCTCCAATGTATTTCACGACTCCTCCAGATCAACATTATGATCAGATTCAGAATCACTATGGCTACCCCTATGAGCAGTACCAGGATCAGTTCGGCTATGGAACCTGCCAAGAGGGATATGCATGCAATGAAATCAACTACATGGAGAATGTTGATTTGTAGGAGAAGATTCAAAAAATATAGGCATGTATGGTGCATTCAAGGGCTACAACACAAATGAAGGCATTCAGGATTGGTTGCAGGGCACCTTATCCATGGGTCGGCCCTTTTCCAAGACACTACAACCCACAGGAGAAGCTTGACTTCATGATTGAGATGTTGCCCCAACTTGCACAGTGGGCTGAGGAGATAGAGGCCTACGAACTTGGTGTCAGGGATCCTTGTCAATGGGTAAGTCCTACACCATCATCTGGTAATTTTCTCTTCACTCCCCAAGTAACACCATCTCAACCTGAGCTTCAATTTCCAAGCTTCCCATCTTCTTCCCCTAGTGCTGAATCCCCTTCACAATCCCGTAGTCTTCCATCTCATCTTACTTCCTCTTCCCTTTTCCCTTCCAAATATAAGTCCCCTCCACAAGAGCCAAAAGCAATGCCTTCCCCTCCACCACAAACAAGGAAACAACTAGTGGAGACCCCATCCACCACTCCTCCTACTCTCCCAAGTCCATGTTAGGGAGAGACTCCAAAAACCAGTCAAGGAGAGAAATAAGAAGAAGAGCCAAGAAAAGAAGAAATGATTAAAAACTTAGTAAGCTTGGCTCTTAGACTTGGAATTACAAAAATTCCCTTGTTGGTTAATCCTATGGAGGAGGCTGAGGTCAAGCCACAAGTGGTGGAAGCTTCAGCTACAACACAAGCGTGGGAAGAAGGAGCTACTCCAAATCCAAAAGAAGAGGAGTACATTCTGACTGTGGAGGAGAACCATGTAGTTTCAGAGGCTCCAAGTGTGCGAAGAAGCCACAGAAGAACCTTCAGTTCTTCCTCCCACTTCATCCCCTTCAAGATCTAATGTCGAAGAAGAGTTTGAGCTTTCAAATTTCATGTTTGAAGATGAGGGGAACCATGGTGATCAAATTACAGATCAGGAGAACACCATGGAGGAGGTTGAGCACATGCAACAGGACAACAAGGAGGTAGATTATCTGTTTGACTTGGAGGATTGCTTTGATGGAGAGGATCCCATGGAGATCACATAATTTTCTCCTCCATCATCCACCCTCCAAGCACATGATCTTGCTGTCATGAAGGAGAGTATTCAAGGACAACAACCTGCACTTCATAACAGCCCTCTGGAACCAAGGTTAGAAGATATGAATCTTCCATGTTCTTCACAGGAGAAGGAAGGGAAAGAGAAAGAGGATGTCATCATCTCTTCCACACCATCCACCCAGGAAGGTCAACAAGAAGACTCCATTCTTGGAGTTGAAATTCAAAGCAATGGGCACATCCATCGGATCAGACCGTGCCCAATCAGGTACTTGGCTTCATTGGAGCCAAGGGAGAAGCCAACACCAGTCATGCTTACTCTTGAGCATGAGGATGAGTATCAAAGTACCAAGGATCAGCTGCAATGCCTCTTCAATCCAAATACAAAGCAACTAAAAGAGGTATTTGTCTTGTTTCCAGTTGACACCTTGATGATTTGGGTGGAGGATCGGCCTTATAGTCAGTTTTTCACTCATACAAGAAGCCATATTCAGTGTCAAATCATTTGCATGGCTGCCCCTTTTGAGGAAGGGAAGCTACTTCTCCCTGCCAGTTGCAAGATTTGTTTGAGTCCCCTTTCTCTCTGGTTAGTGTAGGAGTAGGAGTAGATTTTCTTTCAGTAGAAGAAGTGCTTGTACACACTCTGCATATCCCACTTGGGGTGTGTATGATTTCCAGTTTTGTACATAGTGTGTTGTGGTGTTTTGTTGCTCGTGCACAGTGCATTGGAAATGGCCTTTGGTGAGACTAGCTCCAGTTTTAGTGGTGTTTCAAGTGGCTCAGGCTAAAGAGGGGTCAGATTTGTGTTTATCAAACTATCATTCATGACTCCATGCCCAATGGATGCACTTCAAGGCTACTGGTCTTTTCATCTAGAAGGCAGATGTCCCCATGAGTCACCAAACTGTTCATCCCAATTTTTTCCCCCGACAAAATTGATCAAACACGACCCCACACAGAAGAAAAATGGAAGGGGCGGTTCAGTCCTGTGAGCTCATAATTGAATCCCAAATCTGAGGGGCAAGCATGGCTCAACAAAGGAGGCCAAAAGGAGGCCGACATCAAAGGAAACTAGATGCTCAACAATAGAAAAATTGGAGAAAGGGCTCAAAGTTTTCAGACTTCATCCCATACGAGTCAACTCGAGGCTGAACCAAAGGGCCAGTGGAAGGCACCATGTGTCATCTTAGTGCAATTCCAAAAGTTACATCCAAAGGTAGGTCCCAAATGTGCGCCAACCCTCCACGTGGTCAGAACCTCAAAAAGTTTCAACGGTCATACCAAAGTCAAAGGACTCAAGAAGGTGCCACGTGTCAACTCGGCGTAACTTCAAAGGAAAAATACGGAGTTTCCTAAACTGTGCGTGGAGCTTCCACGTATCCAAGGTCCAAAAAAGGGACTAAGTCATTTAATCAGCTAAGTATTAGAGGGTCGAAGGAAGCCTCCACGTGCCTCATCGGTGAAATTTCAAAAGGGCAAATCCAAAGTGAGGTCCCCAAGTGAGCACCAGCCCTCCACATGGTCAGAGTCTCAAAAATTTAAATTGGCCATTGAAAAGTCTAAGGGCAACGGAAGCCTCAACGTGTCCAATCGGTGTACCTCCAGAGGTCAGGTCCAAAGCAAGGTCTCTAAATGAGCAGGAAGCCTCCACATGTTTCAGGTCAAAAAGGGGGGTAGAATCCTGTCGTCAAACAGAATCGGACTAAGTACAAGAAGGTAGAGTAGAGTCACAGAAGGTGCTCCACATCTCATCGACGCACATCTTTAAGGGTCGAAGCAAAAGGCGGTCCCTTAGAAAGCGCCAACTCATCCACGTGTCCCAGGTCTGAAATGGAAATAGAACTGGCCGTTGAAAAGTATAAGCTTGGGATAGGCCGGTGGAAGCCTCCACATGTCATCTCGGTGCATCTTCAAGGTTAAAATCTGGAGGCGGTCCCCAAACAAGCGCAGGCTCGCCATGTGTCCAGAGTCCAAAAAGGGCCAGAACTGAATCAATTGTTGAGTCCAAAAGGGAGTTAAGCAGAAGCTCCATGTGTCATCAACGATGCAACTTCAAAGGTGGAGAATCCAAAATCAAGTCCCAAATGTGCGGTGAGCCTCCACGTGTCAAGGGTCAAACATATGGCCCCGCTAAACAAAAGGGACTTAGCCAAAACGCAAAGAAACAGAGAAAAGCCTCGAAAGGAACCACGTGTCTCTTCAGTGCTCTTTCAAGAGGAGAATCCAAAGGTGGTCCCCAAACATGTGCCAACTTGCCACGTGCCTCGTCCATGTGGTAAAATCTGGGGGCAATTTCCAAATGAGCACAAATTCTCCACATTTCTCGGGTCAGGCATAGTGTCTCTATGAACAAGAGGGTCTTAGGAAGAATACAAAGGAAATAGAGAAGGCTGTGGAAGGTGCCACGTGTCTCTTCGGTGCACAACTTCAAGAGTGTAGAGGAGGGGGCGAAATCTCAAGGCACACGGGGCTGCCACATGGGTCTTGCATGGATGGACTATTTTAAATATTGTGAGCCCATGACCATGATCTTCAGACAACCATATCTTTCGATTGGAACCTCAGATTCGAGCAGGAGAGGACATTTTGGAAAGCTCTCGGCATGCATCTTCTCACCCACCACCATCATGTTTCAGTCCGCCATTTCGAGGCTATCAAGTCTCTCACCTACCGCCATAATGAAGGACAAACCTCCTTCTTGCCCAGCAAGGAACAACACGTGAAGGCATGGACTCTATCAGGGAACCCATCATTGTTGTAGGTGAATTTCAATGCTTCTAGGGTGGTTAGAGTAGGTGAATTCAATGCATATCTTAGGGTTGGTTGAAGCAAGATTCAATTCTTCCCTCTCCTTCTCTCATTCTTCTATATATTGTAAAGGAGGGGAATATTTCAAAAGGTTGGTCATCTTTTCTCTCCTGCCCCCTCTCTCTTTCTTCCTTAGGGTAGAATGTAGAGTCTAAGCCTCCTCTCTTGGCTCTGTAATGGAATTTTATTGCCTCTTTCCCACTGATGATGTACCGTGTGAACTTTTAGAGCAATAAAATTTGTTTTGTGATGCATTTTGTCCATCCTTCCTTATTTTATTGTCTCTTCTCGCCTCTCATCGTTGCAGGGTATATTGTGCATACTTCTGGTGTCTATTGTAGGTTTTGGGAGTTGTGTTTAATGGGTTTGAAGTGGTGTTCTATGTGAACTCTATCTTTGGCCTATGATGCATATGCCAATCCTCTCCATTGCTCACCTCTTTCCATTTCAAGCAGTTGGATTTTTGATCAGCCACTTCCTTTTCTGGTGTATCATTGCTTAGTGTAAGCTTTGTTTTTATGCACTCTCTCTCCTCAGTCCCTTAGAAGGTTAGATTAGGATTAGATAGTTTTCTTGCACTAGAGTATCTTGTAGCAGGTAGTTTAGGAAGAAGAATCTGGCTTTCTTCGGAGGGCCATCTCAGGTTCGCAAGTCCCATAGCTTGAGAGATGGTCCCATGTTATGCAATCACACTTGATGGCCCACTCAAATCCTAGGCCATTCGAGGGTGCTGTGATTTTGCATCAACAGTTCGATTATTAAGAATGTGGAAAAGAAAAAGGGATGGTTGATCAGGTGCCTAGGAGAAGGAAACCTACGTTTGGATTTAGGTTTGTTATGGCTGGGGAATGTTTGAGGTGGTTTGTTGTTAGGTGATGAAATCCCAATCAGAAAACCAGGTAAGGGGATATTTTGATGTGTTAATTTGGTTTGTGAGGTTTCAGGATGTGTGTGATAAGATGTGTGATGTAGAGGATTAAACTCCTAATTAAGCTATCTGGGAAAGCGGGATGCAAAAAGAATATTATTTTTAGGCCCAAAACAAAATGTGCTATTGGATGAGGACACAAACAGGGATAGAAAGTACGATGTAAAAATGAGTAAACAAGGAAAAAGTAGAATACCTGGATAACGCTTTTCCTATTTATCTTCACTTCTCAAGTGTTGAGAGATCCAAGCCATGAACTAAGATAGCAATAAAGGAAGGCCTCTCATTGCGGTGTTAGTGTGAAAGAGGAAAAATCAATATATATAGAAAAGAAAGAAACCACCTAAAGGATGGTCCCACCAGGCGTGAAAGGAATGTTGTCCAAATTTCTCGTTCTTAATGTAAATGAATGCATTAGCTACTAACGAAACTAGTCAACTCAGAAATGATATAGGGTTTATGTTACCTCGGATGTATGATGTTTGATACGAGCACCAAGTAAATGGATCTTTGTTGCAACAAGATCTGCAAAACTGAAACGGATTGGATTAGATAGATGAATGTGGGGGCTGCCCAGACAATCCTGGATCCAAGAAGTGGTTAGCTTCATTGGTGGATGTCAACTCCCATGTTTAGAAAGATGGAAATAGATCAAAAACTATAAATAACATGCTGAAACAGAGAATTACTGAATCTAGAAGGATTGAGATTGATTTAAGATTGATTTAACTGATCAAACTGCAAAACCAAGCTTACCTGGTCTGAGTCAACGGTGACCCAGACAATGTAGAGATAAGTCGATGGTGACCTGAGGGGCTGGATTAGGAAAACAAGAGAAATATGTAGATTGTGCAGAATCAGAGAGAAATCTGGAAGCTGCAAAAGTCTGGAAATGCTGGAGTCAACCTGCAGAGGAAATATGAAGGAATAGAAAGTAAGGAGACAATGAGAAATAAGGATTAAGGCTGGGGATTGAAACCAAGACCCTGGTCGATGGCGACCAAGGTGTAAACAAGTTGATTTTGTTGTGACAGAGAGACTTGGATGAGAGCTTAGCAATCTGGAATAAGGGGTAAGCACATGCAGGGACTAGGGATGGCTTTGGAGTAGAAAAGCAAGAGCTCCCGAGGCTCAGTCGACGGTGACTATGTTAGAGATGGAAAAGGCCGCGAAAAGGTGAGCTAGATGCACAACCTGTAATTATAGCTTTACAGGAAGAGGTTGATGGCGAGGTTGCGAGCTCTATTATTGCTCTAAGCCTGCAAAAGGTTAATCACAAGAAATACAAAGATAATACGATAAAGATGACTAAAACATTGTAAAATGGCGATAATCTCACAACAAGACCGATCACAATTGACGCATGCACATTACAAGGAGATCTGTAATGGATTCTGTAACTTTTAGGAACGAAATATTGTCTGCAGAATACGAGAAAAGTTGTTTGCACTCAATTTTATGATAATAAATGGAAAGGAAGAAACCAGTCTTATAGGGTCGGTGGCGACCAAGCTGGGTCGCCGCCAATTCCGGGGAAGTTTCCCCAATAGGAATTTTTTTTTGTATTTTTTGGCATGACTCCCCTTCTTTTTGGAGATGGCCGAATGTTTTAAAGCATTAGGCGGGAAGAGGTTGTTTTAGGATGAGGTGTAGGTGAGTTGGAGATAAGGATAGGTTAGAAAAAGCATAGGGATACATAGGATGTATACTTGGAATGAAAGCATTCCAAAATAGAAGCTTTTTAGGACATGATGAGTTAATTAATTAATATGAATGAATGAATTAATAGGATCAATTGTGGATGGGATAGTTGGGCGTATGAAATATTGCAATGATTAATTAATTAATAGAGATTGGGAGGGCATTTAATTAAACAAGGGGGGTGATTGAATAAATAATTAAAATATGCTCACGCAGGCAAAGAAGGTATAGACACCAAAATTAGGTGTCTACAGTATATTTTTTCATATAAAAAGTTTACTATTCTAGGTAAGATTCATGTACTCACAAAAAAAATATAATATATGTTAAGCCCATACATGTTATAAATACATGTCAAACATGTGTATTTTAGATTATCAAATGATACTTACATATTAAGATAAATTGTTCCTTGTGATGTGTCTATAGAGCTTAATTAATTTGAAGTGGCTAAGATTGTCCTAGTAAAATATATTTTGTGTATACCATGCTATTGTTGATTTTATTTTGAAAATATTTCATTAAATCATTTAGTCAAATAGTTAAAATTCCTTCTCTATATGACCATAATTTGTATACATATCTGAATTATTGAATTTATTATACAATATGATAAAAAAAAATCTACGTAAAATTTTCATAATAACTTTAAATTGTTTGAAACACTAATATAATAATTATATAATATTCTAATATAATTGTTTGAAAAATACACAACTGATATGTGGATGCGACGACAAAAATGATTACGAAATAGGAATAGAAATGCTACAGAAAATTTGAAAGCTATTATACTTCATCTCGTTCCCTAAAAATGCTTCTTTTCTAAAACCAAAATGTACCGTATCAAACCTTCCATGGCTCATAGAACCATAATAAAATAATTAAGTTTTCATATGTCTCAAACATTAACTAAGTCAACACAAAATAGTGTCTCCAATGTTATGTTGAATCGGAAATCAAGATTTACTATTTGATATACTATTAAAAGAATGTGATATTGTTTCTTATAGTGTCTTCTATGATCCTCACTTTCCATGCCATTTATTAGTGTTTCTAGAAGAAAATCGAGTTTTATATTAGAATAAGATCTACAATCTTCTACAACATTTTTAAAATGTTCATACTCAAGTTGTCTTGGTAGGTGAAAACTATCATATTTATTGTGATTGATTAAATTTATAATATTCATTTAATTTATAGGAGTTTTAAAAGAAAATAGATGAACTATGGTGTCATTTTAATATTTACAATTGTTATAAATTTCTTTATTTTCATAATTAATAAGGGAGAGAAATATTTTTAGTATATAAATTAATATAATTTAATGGCTGTGTTTCCTCATTAAAATGTATGTGATCACATTTTGTTTAGTTATTTTGTCAAATAATTAATATGCTTAAATATGTTGGTATATTTTATATATACATCTCGATGGTTTGACTACAAGAAATAAAAAATATTATTTTAATGGATACACATATTTTTTATATACAAACCTTAAAAATATATAAAATAAATAATTTTTATTTAAAAATGTGACAATATTAAAAAACACATAAATTATATGACAAAATACAACATTCATTTGTGATATCAAATTCAATAATCATGACTCTAAAACAAAAACAAAAAATTTATTATTATAATAGAGTCTTGCTTTCAATGAATATCAGACATGAAAATCTAATAAACTTCAAAATAAAGGACAATATATTGAAATCAAATTAAAATTGAATGGCTAGTGGTCCAGGTTCCACTCCAAGAAATACCAAGTAATAAGGGAATAAGGCTGCCTGGGCTACTTTGGCATAATGGAAACCCTTCAATCCTTGGCAACTAAACCTAAGAATTCTGTGCAGCTACCCTACAATGTTAGAGTCAAACCAAAAAAAATCCATAATATATTAATTTTTAAGGCAATACGTCAAAATTGACACCAACAGGAAAACAGGAATCAAAATTCAGTCTAGTGCTTCCCGCAGTTGAAGTGTTCCGAATGCTGTTTATCGAAATTGACATCCAAAAACAAAACCCTACAATCCACAATTTAACGTGGACAAATTACAATAGAGACGTGAGTATCCACGATAAAACGTTGAAATTGGGTCAACAACTTTTGATGTGGATTTCCATATTCTGAAACCTATCTTTGATATATCCGGACATCAAAAGCTCGGTCAAATGCAATAGTGTCAGCTATTCATTCGGTACGGGAATGGAAAAATGCTCTCTATCTATTTCATCTCTCAATTTCTCCTTGGATTAATTTTCTAATTCCAAAATCATGATTTCAGCACCTCCAAATTGAGTCATCAACTTATGGTGGACCGCCAATTCAACATTTTCCAACGCATGCAGTTTATTAGTTCATAATACTTATCTCACAAAATCTATCAAACTCACGAAACAACCCATGTTTTATCTTGAAAGATTCTTGGTTGAAATTACAGATGAGGACATTTATGTTGGTGACCAGATGAATTACAGATACAAACTTCTAAGAAATCCGGAGAGTATTAATGAACACATGATCAGCTAAATTAAATGGTCTTTCCCTACATAGAAAGGACCTTTCTAAGTACAAGAGGCATACCATCTTGTAGATTTCAAATGTCATGCACACTTCATATCTCCATGCCTCTTCCATCTACAGCAACAACATAAAAAATTTATAATAATGTGTTTTCAGATATGGAATCATTTAGACCTCAATCGCCATTTTAAAGGATATGCCAATGGAAATGGGAATGATAATGGATATAATCCTATGGAAATGGATCCAAATGGAATGATTTCTCAATCCTTACAATTTTTTGGCTGTGGTCTTATGGATGGTGGCTACCTAAATTTTCTACGTCCCTGTTGTTGAGAGAATTTAGGAGCCTTTTTCATGCGGGTGGTTTATAGAATGAATAGTTTTGTTTTTGAAAAAACACAGTTTAGAAATTTTGGATGAGAAACTATAAGAGTGTAGAGTCAAGGAGGTAGCCACATTGCAGAGTCTATTAGTCAGAGCGCCAGGTATACAGAAAAAACCCTTAACAGTAGGGGAAACTTCCAGACCCACCTCCCAAACAACCTTTGAAAATAAATGGCCAAAAATTATAGAGAACATAGTTTACAGGTGAGGATTCTATTTCTTCCTGTAGCTGATCTGAAAAAAACTCACAAGACCTGTGGTTGTATAGTATTTACAACTGAAGCCGTATATTTTTGGCAACTGGGTCCCCGCCCTAAGTTCCTGATACTTAAATCTTACTCTAACGATCCCCACCATGGCCAGGATTGGAACATTTCTGTTAATGAGTAGAAAAGCAGTTTAAGAGTGTACACTGGAGGCCATCAGAGTTAAACAGCCTGCAAAATATGTCCTCCACTCATAAGGTTTATCAACAACTCTTAAATTATAAGAAAATGGTATCTAATACAAAGTAAGTAAATAATGCAGGATGGTTCTACAGGATTCAAAAGAAATTATCTTGTTTAAAGATGTAATCAAATAAAAATTATACAATCTTTTAAATTCCTACAAAATGCATTTTACATAACATTTAAAAAAACGGTGATGATATATATTTTAGATACAAATAATTTGTTTTCTTTGAAATGTCTGTTTAAATGAAAACTAAATTTCCAGTATGTCCACGCAGGTTCCTTCCCTATGGAGTACATGGGCATTCTTCATTTGGCTAGATCTCAATTTGTTCATAATATCAAATCACCAATTTTAGTCTTTCTAAACTAAATACGAGAACAATTGAAGGTATATATTTGACCTGGAAACCAACAAGACTGTTTTGTTGATATCCCTCATGAAATGAAAATTAAAGTCTGCAATCCATTGTCTATAGCCTCGTATAAAACTGTAACTTTGTAAGATATTAAAATTTTAAAATTGTAGAAATAATTTCAAAATGTATAACCCAACTTGTTGTAACCTAGGAGTCCCATGGAGGGAGGACTACACATTTTTTCAAGTAGGAACTTCAGATATAATTTTCGAGCTATTTTTTGCAGTCATATGGCTCCATAGAAATGAAATCTCCAGATTATTTAAAACCAAACAAAATTTAAAAATGATCAAATGTAACCTGCCATTTGGTGAGAATCTTTGTTTAAAACTCTTAGTAGCTGCCGTGACCTTTTATCCCACATCCTGAGAGGCCATAAGTAGCTAAAAGAAAAATTCAATGAGCACGTCAAATTTGTTACTAGTGGCTGTCCAAGTCTTCCTCCTCGAGGTGTGGATTACCCACATCTTTTTAATTTTATTTTGCTTTGATGAACTATGACAAGCCTTAAAGAATTGTCTCATCAAATGTCAAATCCCACACATTTAATTTTTTTGGATAATCAACTGCCAAGTGTTATGATTTGAAACATATTGCTGGACGCTTCTAAAGTCAAAAAGGTTGTTATACTTAGCTATTTGTGCATTTGATTGTGACACTTGTTGGTTCTATTGAGGCAGCTACATGGTAGCCTAGGGGATAGCTGCCTCAATAGAACCAACAAGTGTCACAATCAAATGCACAAATAGCTAAGTATAACAACCTTTTTGACTTTAGAAGCTTCAAGCAATATGTTTGGCAGTTGATTATCCAAAAAAATAACATTAAAATAAAAACAAATTTGTAATATACACTATAATATATTAATAATCATTAGTATTAATATATTATATATTATGATTTCTTTTTAAATTTGAGCATTTTTTTAAAAAGTGAGATATATATTAGATAGTTGGGTAATGTCTTGTAAGATTTGGGTTTGAGTATGGGACATATAAGGGAAGGTTGTGTGTCATGGTAGACAGGGGACATGACAGGGATATGAATTAGTACTCGGATGAATCAAATCCATGTACCCATCACATTCCCTCCCCCCCTCAAAAAAAATTGCCAAAATAAAATAAAATAAAATAAAAAATAACTTATCGAACCTAAAAAAAAAAAAAAACTTAAAATATAACCCCTAAACTTCTTTTAAACAACAATAACAACAAATTTACCTCACATTCTATGGATATCTTTCTTTGCACATCTACTCTTTTCATATTTATATTTTCCACTACTAAGAGCTTATCCAAGTGAGGAGTAGATTAAGGAGCTTGCATCAAAAAGGCTAAATGTTTCAAGATAAGTTTGTGATATTTTAATTTTTTCATTTTTCTTTTTATTTTTTGTAAAGCTAGTTTGTAGTTTAGAACTTATTTTTAGTTTTTTGATGATATAACATTTCTACATTTTTTTTGTGCATTTTAAAACATTATTTTAACACTTATTAAATAATCAAATTATATTCCATTTATAATGTGTTTATTTTTCTAAAATTGTTAACCAAGGAGCGACATAGATTGTTAGAATGGCCGCAAGCTCTAGTTCCACTGATCAAACTATAACCATGAAATACAATCCATGCTTGCCCCTTTAGAGGAATATGACAACAATTGAACATATGTTAAGTGGAGGAGGTTATGCTTGGAGTTTCTTATGAAAACTCCAATTTTAGAGCTTTTATATGTTGGGATAAATTTCATTTGTGTGGGGTTATTAGTTATGGAATCAAAGTTTGTTGAGGGGCAGATGGAAAGGGCTTCTCACATGCAAAAACTCTTGCAAACATCAAAGAGAAAGAGGCTGTTGATGTGATAGTTTTCCTAAGATCAAGGAATCCTTTGGAACAGAATGGATCTAGAGGTTGCAATCCATCTATGTCTTCACATGCTGGAATGTCATGACCCTATCACATCCATTTTTTTCATCCTTTTTGTCTATAAAGGTAGATGATTCGCCTCTTATTTATAAGAGAATAATACATGTAGGCCTAATGGAAGCAACATTCAATAATGAAAGAATGAACATAGCCAAAAAAAAATTACACATTTCATTTACGTGTGTGCCATACCTTTTAATGTTTTAACACCCTCATACTAAAAGGATGTGGTGAGAGAAATCAATGATGCCCCTAAATGCTACAATAGTACAAGGTTTGAAAAGGTGCATACCAATTCATTGGCTAAATAAAAACCATGTCAAAATTTTGTTACAACCCATCAAGAGATCATAGGTCTGAACAAGGGGTCTCCATTGTTTCTTATGGATGGAAAGATGTGAAATACAGTCCATTGATCAATGTTGATGTGGTGTGACCTAAAGGGTTCTCAAAATGTTGCCCAATTTATAATGGACAATGCAAAAAATTACAAAGCAATGGTTGAGGAAAGGTGAATATGCATATTTTGGACACCTTGTGCCATTCATTCCCTCAACCTAAAGTTACAAAAATTAGGAACCAAAATTGCAACCACCACATGTCAACAAATATATGAGGTGATGTTTGAGATGAAAAGATTCATTAACATCCATCACATGTCCCAAACCAAATTTGGGAGTTTCTCATAGCTGTAGTAGTTAAAGATAAAATATTGATTACTTTTCAAAAAAAAAAATAACATTAAAATAAATTAAATTAATATTGTAAGTATGCAATTTTTTATTTTTACTTTTGAGCATTTTACTTATTTTTAATTTTATTTGACTTAATTTTTGTACTTGGTTATTGAGATTCAATTTTCATCACACACGTTCATCTTGAGATAGCTCATGAAGATGAAAGAGTCAATTGAGATGCATGGTTACCAGCTTCAATTGGAATATATGGAGGCATGAAAACACTATGAGGGTTGCAAAGGTGAATGTGTTGATCCTCAATGCATGGTGGTGGGATCATGTGGAGTACTTGCTCAAATTTACTCTTCCCATCATGAGTATGTTGAGAATTTTTGTTATGGGCCAACCATGTTTGGGTGATATTTATGATAGAATCAAGTCAATTAAGTCCATCATAAATGACAAATAATTTTTCCTATGGAGAGTTTCTATAAAGAAGTGCAGCCGCATCTCATTGATAGGTGGAACAAAATAACTTCATGTTGCATCTCCTTTCTTTTTCGTTGAGTCCAAAATACTAGTATACAAAGATATTTTCTTTTCCCATGAGGTTTGCACCATATAAGGATATGGAAGTTAGTGAGGGGTACAAGGCATCCTTGTCTAGGATCTTCACTAATCAATAAGTACATGATGTAGTTAAGGAGTTTTTGGATTTCGTATCTTAAAGGGATCGTTCCATTCAAGCTCTTTTTGGCATGTACAATATGGACATATATTCCTGGTAGCACCTCAATAGGAAACCATACCCTCACCCTAAATACTTAAACAATATTTTTGTCCCAAGTAAGATTTAAATTTAAAACTCTTTTTTTAATTTATTTTCTCTGCTTTGTTTTAAAATTGTGTACATTTATAATTTATGACTTTAGATTTTATATTAACTTTGTGGCTTGCATTGTCTTCAAGTGAGTGAACTAGGGTACATACTCCTTTATTCAATCAATTAATTGTAAAAATTTGGGGGTGAAAAAGGTAGATGATTTGATCTTTATGCATTCAAACATGTACTTTCTAACACACAAACAAGATGTGTATGAGCAAGGGGAAATAAATTGTCGAGATGTAGATCAGAGACTCCAAACTTGGAAGCATCCATTGGCCATCTTTCATTAGTAGATCCAGAGCTAGAGGGCACTTTTTATGGTCAAGCTACCAAGAGTGGCATTACTACTCCTTTGTAGTTCTTATGAACCACATGATGATTTTAATTTAAAAGAATCACATGATGGTTCTAGTAATGTTCTCACAGAAAACATGGGAGAGCATTATGAATAATAAAAGAATGAATATGGTTATTTATTTTGATTTTTTAGTATACATTGTAATATTTGCACAATGTATTTCTTCTAAATTCAAAAAAAGAATATCATGACATTTGAAATTTAATTACAATTATGTTTTGTGGTTATTTAGTTTAATTTTTTTACTTAATGAATGTCATATTTTAGCTATATTTTTTTATATTTTTAATATATATAGCTAAATAAGTAAATTACCCATACAATAATAAAATATTTTATCTATATTTTTAATTAATATAATATAAAAATCTAAAAATGGATAATTTACTTATTTAGCAATATATATATATATATATATATATATATATATATATATATATATATAAAATAAAAATGTAGCTAAAATATTTTATTCTTAAAGTAAAAAAAATAAAGTAAATAGCCACAACACATAATGGTATATTGTATGGTCATACCCAAATCCCCAAAAACATTATGTACCAGAAAAACTAGGTTCTCATCCCTATATCCATACCTACCCATACCCAAGATTTGCATGAAAAAAATCTAGAAATGATCCCATTTGAATTAAATCACATTTAAAAATACAAGGTTTTTCATCAAATCAAATATATGAAACTTTCCAAGAATATGTGCTAAGTACAAATATATAAGGTAATATATGGGTATAATTTACTTAAATACATTTATCCATCATATATTCTGAGATATCAATATAAATGTCTTTATTTAAAACATATTGCGTTGATTATTAACTATATTACCTTCTTCTCTAATTTTCCACCATGTTAACAAGTGGTATCACTATGTTGGGCTCAAAAAATATTTCTAAAAAAATGTCTCTAACTCCATTGAATTTTCGAATATAGTACACTTTTTCAATTAATTTATCCCTAAAAGAAAAAAAAATCCTAAGTGAAAGTTTAATGAACATAAAATTAAAAGTCACGAAAAAAAGTGGAAAAAATCACATTGTTACATGTCATACCTGCTACACACATCATATAAATATTATGCTACTAATGTACAATGTTACTCAATGTAATTGTGTGTATGTAGGTTTGTGAGTTTTCCATCACATGTGCATCAAAGGAACTGTTAGTGTAGAATCACAGCACCCTTGAGTGCCTGCAACTAGATGAGTTGAGAATCTCAGTGTGATTGCACAACATGGAGCATCTCTCAAAGTGTGGGACCTTGTGAGTTGAGAGAGCTCTCCAGATTAAGGCCGGTTCATATTCCTCTATTCAGGTGCATACAAATAAATTGCAAAGGATCTATTCTAAAAGCTACTATATCTTACCAAAGAGACAAGGTTGAGAAGATATGAGAAAATAAACCTAAGCTAACGAGGTGATGCACCAAAGGAATGTTAGACACCCATTTTGTAACTTAACACTAACCATAGAAATGCAATACAACTACCATACACAGATAACCAAACTATAATGAGAGATCAGAAGATAACAATGAACACATGAAAGGGTTGGGAATCATCCACAGACATATATTATTGCTCCAAATTTGATACAGGACACTACAGTAGCCAAGAGGCAAAAATTTGTATTACAACTCGAATGGGAGGTTTGAAAGCTCCACAAATTGTCTTGTAGACAAGAGAAGAAGGGAGGGTGCAAAACAAAAATGTCCAACCCTTTACAATGAGCCTAGCTCCTTTTATAGATGCAGAGAGGAGAGAGGAGAAAAGAAGCGGGAAACTTGATTTGAAGCTCATCGACCGGCCATCAATGCCTCTACAAATCTACCCACAATCTTTCGAGTCTGCCTCGATTACTTGTTCGGTGCATTGAAGGAGGAAGAACGGCGGATCAGATCAAATCCGATCTGGTTACTGGAGCAATCAGATTGCATATTAATGGTGTGAATATGTTTTCCCATTTTTCACCCACCTAACTTCATCAAAATTAAAGTCTCATGTTTCCATGGTGTAGACGAGGTCAAGACCTTTCTAATGGTGCCAAATTCATTGAATTTCGAGCCCTGGATTGAAAGATATGTCTATTTGAATTTTTGAGTCGGGTCTATACAAAAATGGCAAAAACCAGTTAGCAGAACGCTCCGTAGGCTCGATATTTACTTTGCGGCCTTTGGCACAAAAAAAAATTCACAAAACGCCCCGCAGCTCCGCAATTCATTCTGTAAAAAAACCATCCTCGGGCCCATTGGTCTGCATTTTCCATTTAGGTGAGAAATCACTCCAAGGTCTGTCGGCCCACATGTAATTTAGGCTTGACACATGGCTCCTAAGGCATCGGCGGAGGCACGGATTATTTTCATACCTTATGTCTCTTGGGAACAAAGCCCAAAAGTTAAAATTACCTCCAGCGACCCGCCTCCCCGCTTTGACTTGGAACATGGCCACGTGGAGGGTTGACACTCGTTTGGGGACTACTTTTGGATTTTGCTTTTGAAGATGTGCAAGGTTGACACGTGGCACCTTCCACGGCTTTTCTTTGTTCCTTTATGTTTTTTGGACTAAGTCCTTTTGTTTAGCGGAGCCATACATCTGACCAGGGACATGTGGAGGCTTGGCGCTAGTCTAAGGACCCGCTTTTAGATTTATCTTTGAAGATGTGCCGGGATGACACGTGGAAGCCTTGCACTCATTTGAGTCTCCGCTTTGGGTCGTGCCTTTGAATGTGCGCTGTTAAGACACGTGACGCCTTCCGCCTGCACTTTTATACTTAACCAATTTGGGCCCGCTTTCCATTTGATCTTTGTTGACCCTTGGCCACGTGGAGGGATGGCGTAAGTTTGAGTCTCTGCCTTGGGCTTCCATCTTGAAATTGTGTTGAGCTAAACACGTGGTTCTCTCCGCTTGTTCGGAATTTTCAACGGCCGGCTCTGTCCCTTTTCAAGCCTAGGACATGTGGAAGATTTGCACTCATTTGAGTCTGCCTTTTGAGTTTAATCTTTGAAGGTGTGCCAATGAGGCATGTGGAGGCTTCCGATGATTCCTCCATACTTAGCCGATTGTGGGCTCATTCTGAATCATTCATAGAGCTCGGAGACTTCGAGTTTTTCTCCATTTCTTTTCCTTTGAGCCTCTGGTTTTCTTTGACACTGTTTGCTTCCTTCCTCGACCTTGCTCCTCCATTTTGGAGCTCATTTGCAAACTGTTTGTTGGATTTAAAACATTGGCTCATGCAACGGAACCGTCCCTTGGATTTCTTCCTGCATAGGGTCATGTTTGATCAATTTTTCTGGGGGAAAAATTGAGATAACAAGAACCTTACTACGTGTTCAATTTTAGAGCTTTATGGAGAATTTTCTTCTATTCCATTCCATGCAAAATGTATGAGTAAATAATTTTTTACTTTTATTTCATCAAAAATGAATCTATAATGCCCATTTAATGGAGGTTTGAAAATTAGCTAATTATAGCCTTTTTAACACCATTTTTGTTAAAGTTAATTTCTCTTGCATGTTTTTTCCAAATTCATTTTTCTTCTAGAAAAATAACAAAAGTGTTTATTTTATTATTTATTTCTCTTAAAAAAATTCAAAAAAAAGAAATACAAAAACAAAAAAATGCTAAAAATTAAAGCACACTCAAGATCGAAGCATGTTTACTCTAGAGTACTTTATTATATTTAAAAGAAATTATTTCAAAATATATGGTCTGAAAGCCATTTTTGTAGTTTGGGAGTGTTCTAGGATAAAACATATTAAAGTGTTAAATACATTTTTGTAGTTTTAGGGTTTTTTGCACATGACCCTTTAGGGTTTTGCTTCATTTCTAGCACACTTGACTTAGACATCTCATATCTTGGTCATATGATACGATTGTTTTTTTAGTGAATTATTTTTTCAAAGGGCCTATTCATTTGAGAGATTTGCATTAGTGTGTCTAAATTTTACATATTTAGGTGGTTGATCAAGTAACTCATTGTTTGTGCAGACACAACCTAGATAATCCATGCTTATATTTGTAATAGATTTCTAATACAAAAGAATTTATTCATGGATTTTTTTTGAAACTACATTTTATTACGAATTTATTTCAATGGTTATAATTTTGGTTTTCTATCATGTATAAGTTTTTCTGCAGTATTTTATCTTTACACTTAGTAAGGATTTTATAATGCTATTTTTATACCTCAACTATATATGGATACCCATTGTGGTGTTTTTTCAAGATTTGAACCAAGGATAATCTATTATTGAGTACATTCCATGATGGTTTAACCATTATGTTCTTCTTCAAACAACTTTATAGACACTTATTTGACACCATGCAGTGGATTCATTCCTCTTATTCCTTAATCTATGAGATATATTGTTCAAATCTTAATTTTTCCCCATCATCTATATTTTTCATGCATCAATTTATATGAGGAATATTGTGAACATATTGGGAATTACTTTTGTAAATGAATCTTACAATTTCATAGAGATCCTAGAATTCAACACCATTTTATACTTTAGTTGGTGGTTACAGTAGCTTAACACCCATACATATTTTAGTAAGATGGGATAACATCCATTAATTCCATCATATTGTTTGGTATTATTCAAAAATGTAGTAAATGGGACTTGTTCTATGACCCATTAGGATAAACTATCACATCATATTGAAGTTTTGTGAAGTAAATTCTCATTTTGTGAGGAAGCTCTTTAACACAGTCAAATTATTATTAGGAATTGTTCTCCATCTTAGATCTAATCTTGTGATCATTATATTTGATGGCCTCGAATGATTTGTATTCAAATTTGGTGTTTTATTTAGCTAGGAATACTTTCCAATGGGATATTTATTTTCATGTCTCTCTTTTCTCCAAAAGATGCTTGTAGTACCTTCCAAATATGTAAAGTGATTAGATAATCTACTTCAATCCATGCATCATCACCGCAGATAGTGTTAATATTTTGTCTTCACTCTTATTTTCTTTTTGAGCTCTTACAATCTCTGTGGTCAAAAAATGCTTCAGATTTGTTCTTTTAGTGACTGTCACATATTATTCTTCTCAATATAGGTGAGATGGAATTTTTTACAAATGGGAGGAGTTTCAAACCTCATGGATCAGATTCAAGGGCACGATCAACATATATTTCCATTCATTTTGTTACTGGGTGGAAAAATAGGATGGTGGAATATGGAGAATAGACCATAAAGATCAGAGAAGATCTTATTGTTGAAGTCACTAGACTAAGCATGGAAGGAAATAGATTCTTCAGCAAAATAATTGACTAGAACATGGAGGCCAAAAATTTTCTCGATGAGGGGGAAGAGCTTGAGTTTGTCACAACTGGCATCAAGGTAGCCTCCATTCCAGCACCATTTGATGAAATAGCCAAGATGATAGTCAAATATGTTACACTGGAAGGAAGGTACATTACAGTTCCTCTCAAACATCTTGTCTTTTAAAATCATTTTCGGAGAAAATCTAAAAATTTGTTTCCCTCATTATATTTTGAATTCTCTAGAACGTTCCATTTTAGAAGTTCAGAATCATTCCCGCGCCACTCCCCTCCATCAAGGCATCATCTTTGTGCTCCACCAACAATGCCTCTTTCAACACCCAACTATCCCCTCAACCTCTGCCTCTCCTAAGCTCGACCCTTCCACAAATCCATCCATGCCTCCACTCCCTAATCTTATGGGTCAGAGAAGAATCAGGTCCTAAAACTCCTTATATCCCCTCAATCACTCTTTTCCCTCAAAAAGAGTGATGCGGAGCAATAAGAACATTGACATTGAATCTTCCCATAACTTCCTTCATATTGGTAACCCTGGACAAAGTGTCTCTTTTGCGGAGGAGGGGGATTTAATGCAAAGGATTGATAAGATGGAAAAGGAATTGGAAATTTTAAAAAGAGAAATGAAACATATGTCAAAAAAGAAGTGAAAATAAAAATGGAGGAAGAATCTAGGCTTGGTGAAGGCCAGATTCAAGAAATTTATAAAAAACTCAACTCCCTTAACAACAAGATGGGGAGTTCTAGAAGCAAACAAGATTTCACCATTTCAAGTCTCAAAGTTGTTTATAACTTTCTGGAACAACATGTGAAGCGTGTTTGCATGTTAAGTGACATTCCTGCAAATATTTGGGATGAGAGACCAACACGCGATAAATTCTTTACCCAGGTGGAAGAAAATGACCCCTCTTAGGTTGCAACTATTGTACTCTTCAGTACCCTATAAACTCTGAGGAAAAAATTTGATAGAGCATCCAAGTGACACTACAGAAGTATGGCTGATCAGTGGCTACTCAGTTGTTGATTGTTGGCTTTTTTTTTTTTCTATTTTAATCATGTTTTGACTTTTTTATGTAGTTTTTATAGTACAATTGGGCTATCATGTAATATCTTGATTTTAATCAGACTTTGTTGTAATTATTGTGATATCTAGTTGTTGAGACTTCTTTGTAACAGGGTCTAATCCCTTCAAAACTATTTTCCAATAATAATAAAATAGACTTTGAAATAAATGAATGGAATGTGCAAGAAAATTTCTTTGTATTCTCATTAGTTATAATGTAATCAAGAAGATTACAAATAAATAAGACAATAATGGTTATTCACTTTGCATTCTAAGGTGACTATTCAAATGTCTAAAAAAAATTGAAGAGTTACAACTCAAGCTAAATGCTCTCCTAAAAAACACCTAAGATTATCTATTATCATTTACAATCCTATTACATCCACCATTAATTTTCAAGGTTTACAGTGAGACTAAGCATGTCTTTAAAATTTTAAAAAATATCTCATCCAAGCGATTTTGTAAGATGTCTATTGGTTTCTCTATTATAGGGAAATGTTGTAATTTTACATTTCCATCTTTCACATAATGTCGAATTAGATGAAATTTAGTATTGATATTCTTGGTTTGATCATGAATATTCGATTCTTCGCCATGGAAATTACAAACGTGTTGTCAACCATCAATGTTGTTTACAAAACTTCTTATACTTGCAAGTTTGAAAAACCATTGTGAGCCACAAAATCTCTCTAGTTTCCTATGAAACTTCCATATACTTTACTTATATTGAAGAAATCACAAGCATTGATACTTTCTTGGACTTCCAACTAATTATTATTCCCAAATTCATTAGGAAACCCATAAGTTGATTTCCCATCTTTGAAATCACTAGCATATTGTCTAAATCTTAATATCCACCCAATTTAAAGTTTCCTACCCTTGATTATTTTAGCCCAAAATTTTGTGTTCCTTTGAGATATCAAAGTACTCCCTTTTTTGTTATCTAATGATTTTCTCTAGGTTGTTGCATATATCAAGAAAGAACACCAACAATAAAAGAAATATATGGTCTAATTTTTTTCACATCGATCAGAGTTCTATTGAATTATTGTATTCCATAACATGTACACAATTTATGGTATATTATATGGTGAATTTCATATTTTGTTGTATGGGCATAATGAGAGGCTTACAAGTTTCCATTCCATTTTTTCTAAGAATGTCACCAATGTACTTCTATTGAGGTATGAAGATGTATTTTTATTTATGAAGCACTTCAATACCCAAAAAATAATGAAGATACCCTAAATCTATCATTTCAAACCATTTCATCAAATATTATTTTATTTTTGAAATATATTTATCATCATTCCATGTTATGAGAAGATCATTCACATACACCACAAGAAACCCAACTCCTTTGTCAACTATTTTGATAAAAGGAGTTGCATATTTAAACACAAATCACTTGAAATTCATGTTCAAGAGGTGCTCAACAATATTTTCATACCATTCGTGTGGGGCTTGTTTCAACCTATACATCAATTTGTAGCGCTTGCACACTACAAGCTCTTGGATGTCAACTAAAAAACCTTAAGGATGAGTCAAGTATGCTATTTCTTAAAAATTGCCATTAAAAAAATACTTTTCACACACATCTAATGAAATTTCCACCTATTTTTATTGTATAAAGCCAACAAAGTCTAAATGGTAGTCCACTTCTATATTGGTGCAAAGGTTTCCTTGTATTTCATGCCTTTTTTTAGCATAAACCTTTGTGACAAGCCTTGCTTTATGTTTTTCAAGTGATCCATCAACTTTGTATTTTTTCTAAAAGACCCGCTAGCATCAAATTATTTTACAACCAGGTAGAGTATCAATTAAATTCCAAGTCTCATTTTCCACTAATGTTTCATACTCATCTCCCATGTATTTTCTCTAGGATTCATCCCTTTCTTCTTGTTTGAAATATGTTGGTTCTAACATTGATTTATTCTTTTGGAGAATCATTGAAGGTGATATATTCAATTTTGATTTCAGATAATGATTTCGAAATATACCATTACAATGGAGAGCATAAGATATTTTAACATATACTCAATGATAGAAACCTTAATACTATGGCATTTCCATAAACCTTAATATATTAAAGTGCATGGAAAGAATAGTTGGTTAGGAGCATTTAGATCCTTCCTCGAGCTCCTAGAACTCACCTACTACTTAGCCTCTTCTTCATCATTGGCACATTTAATGAAGAAAAATTTATTCTCAACACATTTATCTCCTCATTTGTAATTTTTATTATAGTTGAAACAATCCTTTTGATATTTTATCTTCAATTTGTTGAGGACTCAAAGTGGTAAGCAAAGGGAAAGATGGTGTCAAGATACAATTATCTATGATATTGGTGAAAGTGTGCCTCCTATTGGAAAATTTATTTTTCCTCTTCCAGGATACATGCCATGATGATAGAATCAAAAGAATTAAGGTGAATTACACATGTTTACTTGTTCATTCTTGGATTTTTTGATTTAGATCCATGTTCTCAAATCCAAACCAACTTGGGACCTCTTCTCAGTGTGGGGATACCCTTAAAAAATAACCTCTAAATATATATACTTGTATTTCCTTAGTGCATTAAATGAACCCGATCAACCACCTAAAATATCCTTAATCTTCTTGTACAAACGGAAAGTTCCAAAGTGAAATTAAAAATAGTTATTCACCAAGCATGAAACTTCCCACCTCATAATGTAATAATGTCAAATACTGCATTTAACAAGACAAACACAGAAGTGAGTTCCTAAACACTTAAAAATTGTCCACACAAAAATAAATAGTCTTCCATTAAGATAATAGTGTTCATAATATAACATACATTGAGTGTTATGTTGGAAATTTCAATAGTCAAAAAAACAATTTTTTTGTATCTTACATGGTAGGACAAATTCGTATAGTTAACTACATACAATATGGCATGATGATATTTTAGATACATATTATAGTTTCTCACAAACACCCAAACACTTTCAAAAGAGTTAATTAATGAAGGAAATTTCCTTCCTCAACATACTAAATGTTCATAATGTAGCATATATTGACTGTTATGTTGGAAACTTCAATAGACTTAATGATCCATTTCTCATTTCATATATTAAATTAAAAGTTTGCATTCCACTTCAAAAGGATTCAATAAATGAAGAAAATTTCCTTCCCTCAAAATACTAAATGTTCATGATGTAGCATACATTAACTACTATGTTGGAAACTTCAATAATCAAAGGATCCATTTTTCATGGCATTTATTAAGTAAAAACTTTACATTAGGTTGATTAATTAAAAAATAAATATATAGAAGAATAAATTGATGTGAAGGAATTGGGATGTTTTTAAATCATGAAAAATATAACTACTCGTAAAATCTAGAAAATTCAAGTAGTTAAGAAAACTAGAAAAGAAAAGAAAAAAGTAAATTGATCTTCACTTTTACTACAAAATATTACTTTTTTTAACTAGTCTCTTCGATCAATCTCTATTTATATTCTCTTCGATATAATATATAAGGATATTTATATATAGGTATGATAATACATGCATGTAAAGTATATTAGGATGATGATACCCGTGTAATTAAAGGAAAAGGTGGCTATGAATAAATGGAACTATGATTATCATGTGCTATCACAATAATTTTCCTAATAAATACCCTCATAATAATATGCTATTCTCGTTACTTTCACACCTTGCCATGCCCTAATGAAATTTATCTAACAAAAACTAGATTTTCTCAAAATGAACCAAATAACTAGATTTCTACACTAAATTGAATCTCATGGCCTCCAAATGATATGCAGACGTAATATTGTTGGATTTTAAAATTCAACAATATATACATCATGCATCAAACATTGAGGTACAATTCCAAAAAAATTTTTATTGGAAATATCATTAATGAAATTACATAGATGAAAAAGACACTAACATTTAGTATATAAAGATTATTTAAATTTAATTACTCCTCCAAACTCAAATTTAAAAGTTATATTAAATTCAATTAAATAAAAAAGGACACTTTTCTCAAGTCAAAAAGGGTAAATATATTGTAATTTGATTCTATGTAAGTTGTAATGTTGAATAAATTTTATGTTTTATAAAATAACTTCACATGTATCTTTTGTCCCTAGGTCATCCAAAACAAAATTATACGATTTAAAACATGCAATAATTTTGGGCAATCTAAACGTTAAAAAAAAAAAAGATAACAATTTAGGGTAATCTAAATGCTAAAAAGAACAACTATACCAAACTCTTGTTTTTCAACAAGGCAAATAGTTTTCAATTATTTTCCTTAAAATAAAATCATGATTTTGACATTCCAAATTAAATTCAATGGCCTCCAAATGATATGGACAAATGTAATCATCCAATTGTGATATTATTTGACATTTTCCACTCACCCACAAAAAATAAGGCACATTTTAGAAAAAAAACTGAACAAACTTACCAACAATGTTCATAATTCAAATTCTAATCAAATTCAAATTTTGATGATTCATTTGATATAATCTAATGGAATTTTGATGTAATGGAAAGAATTTTTATCTAATCTAATAACCTTTAGTTTAAAATATGACTTTTGATTTAATTAATGACCTCTAAGTTGTTTCCAATTTATGTGTTGATGTCCTATGACATTATTACATTAATTATTGAGTACTAGATCATTTCATAATTGTTTTTTTAAGAAGAGTCCATTTGACTTTTATTTTATTCTTTAATGTAAAGTGTTGATAATAATTCCAAATTTTACTTTTGGGCTCATTTTAAGCTCATAAAACTAATGTGGGAGATATCAAATTTGGATATTTCTAATTTTCTCATCTATAAAATGAAATTCTTGTTGGGAAGAAAACATTAAAAATTCTATTAAACAATAAAATAAGTAAAACCCACAATCAAAGAAATATTAAAAGGAATACATCTCACATTAAGACTACATATTATATTACTAATAAATTAGTTTACTTTATAATGTTATCAAGATAAAATGTACATCTACAATGTTATTATTGTTTAGATTGTCTCCGCTCATAATACTATATTATTCTCTTGCATCCCCACATTTCGCTTATCATGCCCACTTTATTCTTGTTGGGAAGAAAACATTAAAAATTCTATTAAACATTAAAATAAGTAAAACCCACAATCAAAGAAATGTTGAAAGGAATACATCTCCTATTAAGACTACATAATTTATTAAAAATAAATTTGTTTACATTATAATGTTATCAAGATAAAATTTACATCTAAAATGTTATTATTGTTTAAATTTTCTCCTCTCATAATACTATATTATTCCCTTACATTAATCTTGTCACGCCCACTTTATGTCTCTCACTAGAGAGAGTCGAAGAAGCGCTCAGGATCTACTAGTTCGATTATTGCACAAGTGAATGATGTGAGACGTGAAGTGTTCCAAGACAAAACAATGCAAACATACAAGACTGCAAAATACAAAAATGCAAGAGTGATAATTGCAATAACACATAAATAGCTTCAACTCAATATGATCAAATAGAATAATGTAAGAGATGTATAGATAGGAGGTGAATGTGTAACCTCCTCCTAGAATCATGGCAATCTCCACCTAGAATAGTGGTAACCAACAACTAGAATAGTGTAGTCACGTGGTAACCAACACCTAGAATAGTGTAGTCAAGTGTACACCTAAGAAAGAATATCCCATAAGTGTAGGGAAACTCCAAGTGAGGTGGAATATCCCGAGTAGGATAATACAAATAAAGTGAGGAAAATAAATCCTACATGAACAGATAGTTACTCAAAATAAGAAGTATAGATTTCAAAAAATTAATCTCATACTTCTATAAAACCATCAAATTTGATTATTTGACACTCAAGCACAAGTAAAATTGATACATATCTCACAAAATGGATTAATATTGAATACACCCATATTTGATATGAAATATCTAGTTGCAATTACAAAACATGAGATCCAACTACATTTACAAAACGTACATTAAGGAACACAAAATCAACTCCAATGGCATGCCCATAATTTATTCTACATGGACCTCATTGGTTACAAAAAAAAAAATTAGAGAACTAATTATAAATGAATTGATGCCTTACACATGACCTAATTCACATATCTTTATGTAGAGGCAATAAAATGCGTCAACATTTATACTAACTTATCTCATCATGCCCACTCGATGCCTCTCACTCAACCATGAGGTAAAATTAACACCTATCTCACAAAATTGATTAAAGTCATGCATACACCCATGTTTAATTTGAAAACATTGTTTCCACATTTATAAAACATGACATAAACTATTGAATTCTATTTAGGTAAATGAGTAAATCCAAATACACCTAAAAACCCATATTAAGGGCCACAAAATCAACTCCATCTTCATATTGTTTCTTATTTTACAAAGACCTCATTGGGTACATAGGGTAAAATGAAATAAATTTTTTATGAATGGAATTGATGCCTTACGCATGACCCCATTCACTTTTCTTCATGTATAAACAAATATACCATGAAAGCATTTATAGTAACTTCTCTCATCATGCCCACTCATTGTATCTCTCTCAAGAACAAGGTAGAATTAACATCTATCTCAAAAAATTGATTAAATTTGTGAATACACCAAGTTTAATTTGAAAACATCATATATGTAATTATAAAAATGAGAGGGACACTTAGATTCTACTTATGAAGACGTTTGAATCCAATTAAACCTACAAACTCATTTTAAGGGCCACAAAATCAACTCTAATGTCATGCCCTTTCTTTCTTTATTTTACAAAGACCTCATTGAGTACAAACGAAATAATGAAAGAAGTAATTACGAATGGAATTGATGCCTTACACATGACTCAATTCACTTCTCTTTGTGTATAGGCAATATATTGGGGCAACAGTTATACTAACTTATCTCATCATGCCCGCTTGATGACTCTAACTCAAACATGAGGTAAAATTAAAACCCACCTAAAAAATTGATTACATTCATGAATACACCCATGTTTAATTTGAAAAAAATCAGAGATGTCATTAAAAAACATGACAGAGACTATTGGATTCTAATGAAGAAGATGACTAAATCAAACTACTCCTGAAAATCCATGATAATGGCCAAAAAAATCAAATCCAATGGCATGTCCTTTATTTATTTATTTTGCAAGGATCACCCTAAATACAAAATTGAAAATGAAGAAGTATTTGTGAATGGAATTTATGTCTTACACCTTACCTAATTCACTTCTCTATGTATTGGCAATACACCACAACATTTATACTAGCTTACTTCTCTCAGATGTATTGGCAATACACCATGACAACATTTATACTAACTTACTTTTCTCAACATTCACACTTTATTCTTCTCACTCAAACATGAGTTAAAATTAACACCTATCTCAAAAACTTAATTAAACTCATGAATACGCCCATGTTTAATTTGAATACATCATGGATGAAATTACAAATCATGAGAGGGACATGGATTCTAGTTTTGAAGATGACAAAATCCAACTAAACCTAAAAATCCCATATAAAGGGCCATGAAATCAAATCCAATCAAAGAAGTAATTATGAATGGAATTTATGTTTTACAGATGAATCGATTCACTTCTCTTCATGTATAGGAAATACAACACGGCATCATTTATTTTAACTTCTCTCAACATGCCCACTCGATTCCTCTTACTCAAGGATAGGGTAAAATTAACGCATCTCACAAAATGGATAAAGTTCATGAGTACACCCATTTTGAATTTGAAAACATCATACATGCATTTAAAAAGAAAAAAAAGTACAATTAGATTTGATTTATGAATATGAGTGAATCCAACTACACCTATAAAATTTAGTCTCCCTCTCCGCTCGACCCCGACTCCCTTTAGATCTAGTGAGTCTGGGAAGGTCCTTGATATCAAGATTACCTTAGAACTACTTTTGGCATATGGGAGGACCGTCGTGACCGTGTTGAAGATAATAGATGGAACCTGGATTGTCATAGAAAATCTAAAGTCAAGTAGATGTTGTTTTGGGCCCACTTCTAGGTTGTGTTTTTGTTGTGTTTCAATTGTGTTTTTCTCACAACTTCGATGCTCGTATGGGTGTAGTATTTTTGGTGCTTTCCTACTTATCTAGGCTTTCACCTGTTGTTCTTGGGTAGGGCCCCGATCAAAAAACCTTTTACCCTTAAATAAAATTTCTTTCCTTATATTTTTCAAACTCCACAATATCAAATTTACAATGTAATTAATAGTGTTGTCCAATATTGATACACTTGATTAAAGACATGTTCACTCTATTATATAAATGAAAAAATAAGTTTAATTATTATCTATTCACTCTTACCCTAAGTTATCAATCAAAATAGATAAACAATTGTTATTTTAGCATGGTCTATATAAATAAAAGTCTTATGTTTCAATCTAATATGATTTTCACATTGTCTGTATAAATGAAAAGAAATGAAAATTTTAAATCTACTATGATGTAAGAAATATCTATGTAAATAAAATGGAATTATAAGTAAAAGATTTGATTGTGACCATCATAATGTAAATAAGGCTGCTATATATGCATAATAATTTGGATTTTTATCAAAGATAAATTATAATAAAAAATGGTTTCTAAATATGGATAATAATATGTATTATCTCAAAGATATATAATAATAAGAAACACCTTATAGTTTCGTATTGGAACTCTATCACATAAGAAAGCTCTATGTAAATAAAAGGAAATTCTAAGTAAAAGATTTGATTATAGCCATCATAATGTAAATATGGCTACTATTGTGTATGGTACTATGGATTTTCTCATAGAATTATATGGGAAAAATGGGTTCCAAATATGGATAATAATATGGATTATTACAAAGATAAATAATAAAAGAAACACATTGTAGTTTTGTAGTGGACTTATAAAATAAATATAAAATATTTGGTGCTCTTAAATTATTACCTTGTAATAGAACCTATCTCCCATATTTAAAAATAAAACAACAATAAATTGAATGAGTCGTTAAATATGATAAAGAATTTTTTAAAGAGAAAATAAGAAAGGTGAAATATTTGAATGTTTGCTCAGTTTATTAGGAGAATTAAGGAACAAACATTAAAGAAATAATGACAGTGAATTTTATCACATACACATCCACACATTAAAAAAGAAACAAAAAAAAACTTTCCCTCAAAAATAGAGTGTGAATGGTATGGTGTATGATCATACCTCAAATATTTTAATTTTGAATGTCGAAGGAGCTGTCAAGCACATATTTTGTAATATAAGAACCAATATAAAGAGTGTATATCCCTGCAGAGTATACCAATTATTGGAAAAATGTTATTTAGTATAAAATAAGTAAACGATTAGGATAACTCTATTTTGGCCAAACATTTATTCAAGTAAGAACTAATCAATATATATATATATATATATATATATATATATATATATATATATATATATATATATATATATATAAAACTATGTAAAAACAAACAAATAATTTTATTTGACATACTCAAACAAAAACTTAGTTTGTGCATGATTTTCTTCCATATGGAATAGAAACCCACTAACCATCAAACCCATTAAAACTATTCCTACTATAAAATATTAAAATAAGTAATTATAAATGGAATTAATGCCTTCTATAGTAACCAAATCATTTCTCTTTGTGTATAGCCAATATGCAACAAAATTTATACTAACTCATTGCATCACACACAAAGTAAAATTTACACGAATCTCAAAATAATGATTAAATTCATGAGTACAACCATTTTAATTTGATAACATCATGGATGCAATTACAAAACATGACATGGATTATTGGATTATATTTATGAACATGAATAAATCCAAATACACCTAAAAATCCATAATAAGGGCCACAAATCAACTCCAATTTCATTCAATTTCTTTCTTTATTTTACAAGGATCTCATAGGGTACAAAAGGGAAAACGAAATAACTATTAATGAATGGAAATTATGCCTTACACATGACTCAAGTTCACTTCTCTTATCATTCCAAGTTAATGTCTCTCACTCAAACATGAGGTAAAATTAACACCTATCTCGAATAATTGATTGCATTCATGAATACACCCATGTTTAATTTGAAAAATCCATGAATGCAATTACAAAGAATGAAAGGGAAAATTGGTTCTACTTATGAGAATTAATGAATCCCACTACACCTACAAACACATATTAAGGTCTGTAACATCAGCTTAAATGCCATGCCTTTACTGTCTTTATTTTACAACGATCTCAATCAGTACAAAGGGAAAAATGTAAAACGTAATTATGAATGGAATTCACTTCTCTTCATCTATAGGCAATACACCCCAACACCATTTATACTTAGAAATTATCTCATCACACCCACTTGATGCACTTCTAACTCAAGTATGTGGTAAAATTATCTCGTATCTCATAAAAATGATTAAATTCATGAATCAAAACATGTTAGAGACCATTGGATTCTATTTATGAAGATGAAAAAATCCTACAGAAAAAATCCAACTATTGGATCTTGTTTGTCCCTCATGATGGGTCCAAAGTTGTGACTAGAAACATTGAACTTCTCTAAACTCGTACACAGTTCTCCAAATAAAACTAGCACTATGTCATATTGTGGAAATCTCATAAAATTAATCAATGACAATGTGAAATCTCAGAAAATTAATCAATGAAAATGTCATGCCATTTGTTTCATTATTTGCAAACATGGATGCAATAACAAAAAACCTCAATGGGTACAAAAGGAAAAATGAAAGTATTTATGATGGAATTGATGCTTCACATGTGACCAAATTCACTTCTCTTCATGTATATGAAATACACCACAACAACATTTATACTAACTTATCTCATCATGCCCACATGATGCCGTTAACTCAAGCATGAGGTAAAATCAACACCTATCTCACAAATTGATTAAATTAGTGAATGCTAGATTATAAACATCATTGATTTAGTTACAAAGTATGAGAGGGTCAATTGGATTTAATTTATGAAGATGATTAAATTCCATATTAACCACTAAAGCAACTCCAATGTCATGCCCTTTTCTTATTTGTTTTACAAGGGCCTCACTAATTACAAAAGGAAAATTGAAAGAATTATAAACTGATTTGATGCATTATGCATGACACAATTCACTTATCTTAATGTATAGGTAATACACTATGAAAAAATTTATAATTACTTTTCTCATCATGCCCACTTAATGCCTCTCACTCAAGAATGAGGTAAAATTAACACCTATCTCACAAAATTGATAAAATTCATGAAAACACACATGTTTAACTTGAAAACATCATGGCTACAAATACAACACATGATAAGGAATGTTGAATTCTACTTATGAAGATGACTAGATCCAACTATACCTACAAATCTGTATTAAGGGCCACAAAATCAACTCCACTGCCATGCTCTTTCATTCCTTTTTTTTACAAAGGACCTCACTAGGTATAAAATGAAAAATGAAAGCAATGATTACAAATGGAATTGATGCCTTAAAAATGACCCATTTTTTTCTTCATGTATAGGAAATCCACTATAACATTTATACTAATTCACTTCTCTCATCATACCCACTTTACGCCTCACTAGAGTAAATCATAATTACTAAAATAAAAGTGAAAAGGTTTCATAAATGTAATCCCATATCCTTAACATGATAAAGATTGCTACATTTCTATACCTGACCCTCGAGGTTTGATTCTGTCAAGAGTCCCCCTTAGGTGCCTCTTAAGGAGCCAATTTCTGTGACACATAACTGGTTTTTATGACTCATAATACCTAGATCTCTTATGGGGTGGAGAAGGAGAGGTAAACCCCCTTTTCTCCCATTGGGACTCACTTTCGACCTATTTCTTCTATTGACATTCTCCTCACATGCAGACTTGCCAAAGTTAACGAGATTAACAAGGAGTAGACGTTGGTCTAAAACAAGAAAAAGGGCCTCTAGTAAGATGCAATCAACCCCTTCCCTCATGAAACTCATATCTCAATCTTTTGCTTTGGGTTGATTGCAACTGGTTTGGATTTGGTGCTACATAATTTCTTTTGTTGTTATCTCGCAACATGTTTCCATTGTGCTTCTATTGGTCTTCTTCATCTTATCTTGGTTGAGGGCCATTTTGTTCCTGAGTAGAGTCCTAGTCAAAAAACATTTTATTCGTAGTAAAAAAAGATGTAAATTGCTAAAATTATTGATATTAAAGTACTGAGGTTGCAATTCCACAAAGGTGCCAACCTAAAATATTTAAGATCCTTTTCAACGTAAGTGTTTTTATAAACTACACAATTTTCCTGAACAGTATAGTTAACAAAATTTAAGTGAGAAATTATAGGAATGTATGGGCAAGGAGTGAAGTAGAAGACAAGTTTATATACTAGGGTGCCATGTGGACATAAAACCACTACAATTATTTTTGGAGCTGAAGTACCTCTATAAAACCTCACCCTAAAATGAAAAAAACATGAAAACTATTTCAATGTAATCACTAATTATGGATGGTAATGGCCCTACACATAGCCTAATTTTCAAGCTCCAACATGTGGATATGTTTGAACAAACAAACATACCAATAAAAATAGATTAATTGAATGAATTGTAATTTATTTCCATTTTATTTTTCAAACTCTACAAATATTGTATTCCCTATATAATGAAATGTTTTGTTCAATATTGATACAATTGATAAAATATATTTTCACATATTGTACATATATTTTAATAAACCCACTATGATTTTTGATTTTTTAAGAATCATGTGTTACTATCTAATCAATCTAACATTAAATTATCAATCAAAATAACTAAACAACTATGATTTTAGCACATGGTGTATGTAAATAAAAGACTGATTTTCAACCAAATAAGTTGTTTTTTTGCATGGTTTATATAAATGAAAGGCCAAGTTTAATTATCAGGTAATCATTGTTCTAAGCTATCAAATTCTAAGTAGAAACTTTGATGGTGGCCATCATATTGTAAATATGGTTGCTAGATATCCATGGTAATAGGGATTTTATCATAGATAAGTAATATGGATTCTCTCAAAGATAAATCATAATAAGAAACACCCTATACTTTTGTATTGGACCTATCAAATAATTGGAGCTCTTAAATTATTTCCTTAACATAGAATCCATCTCGTGTCTTTAAAAAGAAAACAACAATAACTTTAATAAAAAGTAATAAATATGACAAAGAATTGTTCAAATACAACTTCAAAAAGGTAAAATCTTAGCAATTTTATTAAAACTAGAATATCATAGTTCATTTCATGTGCCATCATGTTGTATTTGAGGGTAAAGATCTCTCTCATTTTAAAGGCACAATGGAGTTCATTGCATGCACACCCATACATTTAAAAAAAAAAAACTCTTTCCCTCAGAAAAATAGAGTATGAATGGAGTATGATCATACCTCAAGTATTGTGTTTCCCAATGTCAGAGGAGATGTAATTCCATATCTTGTAATATAAGAACCACCATAACGAATATATACCTGTAAAGTATACCGTTTACAATTAAAATTTATGAATATTCGAGACATTTATTCAATGAAACGTTAGCCCTATTTGAATTATTCCTAGTATGAAATCTTTCTAAACTAAATATGTGCACCCATTGAAGATATCTATGGTGGAAACCAAGAAGATCATACTGCTAAAACATCTGCTAGAAGAAAAATTGAATCCCAAATTAAGTTATATATACTTATATATAAATTCATCTATTAAAATAAAATCCTACAAATTGGGAAATACAAGACGTTTTAAGCGGATAAGATGTTCAAAGTAAAACAGGAGTGTAAACTTTGAATGCAAAAACCTGAGATGGTACAACCTTCAAAAATTAAAAAAGAACCAAAGAGAGGCCACGGCACAACCGCTTGTAAGTTTTTAAGTGAGCAAAGACTAACTGAGAGGTAAACTCAAATTGAGCGGAATTCCTTAAGATGGAGGAGGCTGGGGAACGTTAATTGTAAGTTGCAGATTTAGGTCGTGACCCGATTATTTGGTCACGAGTGAACCAGAGGCTTATTTACTGTTTTCATGTGTGGCACGGTGATTGGTAACAGATTCAACCAACTCTGTTAATGTCTAGGGTAGAAAGAATTGAAAAAGAAAAAGACAAAAGAGCCAATCCCACACTCAATCATGAACATTATTACCCACTAAACAAGACACAGTAAGTAGCCTTTTTCTATAATAAAGCAAGCACAGGACTTCAGCATCGTTATCTCTTACCTAATATACTTGCTTTTGCCATTTCTTTTCTGAGGTTGGAAGTTTTCATAGCAATTAGTTCCCACCTCGGATGATTCATAAACAGTTACCTGTGGAAGGTGCAATTGAGTGTTCTTCCTAATCTCACCTCCAGATTACAGCATTTAAAGCTTTGTTACAGAGATAAACCAGTTGAACAAGTGGCAAGTGGAAAGATGAGGGCTTCATTGGCACTGAGACGATACAACATACAAACAGCCAATAGAGATAAGGTATGTGTACTCTCACAACAAACAAAAGAGATGCTTTGAACATTAATTCCTTGGCCAAGTAAGGTATACTAGCGAAGGGAAAAAAACAAGCGTCCCATCCCCCACTTGCACAACTACTGCAGACACTGCAATGTTCAAGTAGGGCCAGATGCAAAAGTACCATGCCCTATTTCAGGGATTCAAGTTTACGCGGACTCTTTCACTTTGTGAAGAGGCGTCACTTCATGGAGCAGTATGAATGTGTACGGGCAACCCTTGCGGTAAGAGGAAATTATGTTTTTCAACATGCCAACGACTTTTCCATGCACAAAAAACAAAACAGAAAGGAGAGCAATGAATCCCCATTATCCCATTTGGCCGCACGGTCTGCGCCTAGTAACTGTTTCACATAAGTACGGGGAGACTTCACTTCAGTAATCAGGTTTGTTTGTCTGTCTTCCAGAAATCTCTACATTAGGAAAGAATGTTGTACTGCTATACCATAAATAGTGATAAGCATCCAAGAATATACAAGCAACCCTTTTTTGTTTCAGTTTTTATAATCATATTCAAAAAATAGAAGGTATTTGTTGTAGATCTTGCAAACCATACCCAAGTCGGAAAAAACAGAACTTACAGATGTTTGAATCACGAGCGAGCTCCGCTTTTAGAAACCCTAAGTATCTCGCCGAGTTCTGCATCCACTAACACCCAAAAAAGGGCCTGAAGTGATTTATACCAACTACCTACCGCATAGTCAGTCCAAAGGAAAGGAAAAAAATGTCAAAGAAATGGGCGGTGGGTTTTCCAAACCTCGTTCAATGATATGTAATGCAGGAAGCTCGTGACGCGTGCCGGTGCGCCAATCGATGTTTTTCCTCGTTTAAATTTCATTTATATACACATAAATTCTCAACCGTTCAAAAAAAGATTTGTATTCGATAATAATAATAATATTGAAAATAACTGTAAAATCTATTCAACAATGTCGACTCCTGATCGATTGCTTAGAGCACCGAATAAAATTGGATTAAGTAATAGCGATAGAATGCGTTCATTAGATAGTGAAAATTTCATCTAGGTAGACCGTAGGACACCAAAATACTTAGCTTGAGGAATTCAAGAAGCGTGCTCGGCTAACCGTTATCACGTCTCGAGTATATCGTTTGTCTGTCCTTTTGCAGAGCCTGGGGATTCGACAGATCTTCGAAGACGGTGCCCATCTATTTGTTTCGTTATTTCTTTTGATTAGGTACCATACAAGATTTAGAAACAATACCCCAAAAAGAAGATGAAAGATGATTCAAACCAGGAAAGAAAATCCCTTTCCTAAAGCAAACTTTGATAATGAAATCGCTGACAGAGAGATGGTGAGCACGCATGGCTAAACGCATAGCCTCATGCGCTGGGCTATGTGTGCTCACTCTCTTCTGTCAGCATTCGCCATATCAAGTTGCTCCCTCCTTACACCTACGGATCCCTACCTCTTTTCCCTTTCCCACCATTAAAATACAAGTTGCAGCATGAGGAAAACAATCATCCCAAATGAATATTAAAAACCACAACCGTGAATGTCTTCAACCGTTATCGAGGGAGGATACGCACAATCCCACGGATCCGCGAGGAAAACCTAAACGGAAAGAATTCTCAGATCTGTGGATTCTCGCGGATATGTGAGTATAAATAAGAAAGGCTACAAGTAGAAACCAAAAAATTAAAAAGATGGAATAGATCTGAGCGGCCGTTCGAGGCCTCGGGAAGGGGAAAGAATGGGTGAATCGTAGGGCAGATAGATATAAGGTATAGCCGGTGTCCACCTACAGTCTCTGCATGTGCACGCCAGTTCTCCATTTTCTTAGGATTCTACAAATAAATAACACTGACACAAAACACCATTTGACTCGTATTTCAACACACCATAAAACATGCAAAATCTAATCAAATTTTGGCTGTGGGCAACACTGAGTAAGCAATAAAAAGGGTTGGGGTTGGGTTGGGGTTGGGTTAGAGTGGTGAAAAACTAACATGAATTTCCCCAGAAAAGGATAGAAGATGTGCATGCAAACATGTGTCAGATTTACAGCACACATAGGTAGCAGTTGCTTGGACGATGAATACGAGCCAGGATTGCGGTTTTTATAAGGAGGATTTGCGTTAAATCCCTTTCTTTTCCGGTAAGGAATAATCTTCCGCCACTACAGCAAACCTCATTACTTTTTCCTTTTGCCCAGGGTTACAAATCCGCTATATTTAATAGCATCATGGCTGGCAGTTACCCTCACTTAATTTATTCTTCATATCGTGGCTTGCAGTAACTATCGCCTATCCGAAAACGGGCCCACCGCCGTATTGGCTTTTCAGAGGATCGGTGCTTACGGTATTACATGCCTAAATTTTCCTCCGCCGAAACACTTGGCCCATTCCGACTCCGAGTTGCCTTTCAACTATTACTGGAAATTTTTCTCAACAATTGCCACTAAATTAAGAAGAGAAATTATCTCCCAAGGATACCAAACATGTAAAACAAATGTTATGCTTTCAATATGTTTCAGTTGATAAATATGTTTTATCTTACTAGAAAATATTTGCGGAAAATTATCTACCACTTATTGTTTGTTTGTATTTAGTGTACTTCTCATCGTCCTTTGTATTATCGTTTTATTGACAATTCTCTTGTACCCCTTAAAGTTGTATGGGCACAAGACAAGATGAGATAATGTATTCATTTAAGGATACCAATTTATCCAAGTATACCAAAATAAAATAAAATTAAAACATCTAAAACAAATGTTATCCTCCTTAATGTATTCTTGATTAGTCGGTATTTTTTACAAATGTTATGTTTTTCAATATGTTTCGGTCGATAAATATATTTTATCTTAGTAGAATGTATTTGTTAAAAATTGTCCACCACTTATTGTTTGTTGTTTGCATTTAGTGTACTTCCCACTGTCCTTCCTATTATCGCACTATGGACAATTCTCTTACACCCCTTAAAGGTGCATGTGCTCATATTAATGGAAAACAAGAGAGATACTAAAATTCCAAAAACTCTCTCAAAGGAGAAAAAACCTTAAACAATGGATTATATTTAGTGTTATTTTCACATTAATATATATTTAGTATTTTTGTGTTAAGTGGGTTATCTCCTTGCATTGGGATTTGTGGTGCTCAACTTGAGATCACTTTAACATATACGAGTAAAAAAGTCATAAAAATTAATAATCTAATTTTAAAAATTCATAAAAACTTCTAACTTTAACATAAATACATGATTGAGTTGTAATTGAGTTGAATCTCATATAATTGGTAATGTAATTGTCAGTAAACATAATTTATTACATATCTGTTGTCCAAAATCTTTACCAATGGGGTAAGAAGCTAGAAGGTGAGAAGCCCAGTGCATTGAATTATATTCAATCTTCTTCCCCTACTAACAAACACAATTTACCAAAAATGTATAGTAGAAAGTGATGAATGGGGATTACAAACACACTAATAGAAATGTGCATTGAGCGAAAATATGTGATAACAAATCATATCTTCTACCATGAAGTAAAATTATATTTTGTTGAAAGAAGAAATAAGGTGAAATATCTAGCTAGGTGGATTAAAATTTCTAGAAAGAAGAGACAAGAATTTATTATCCTCATTAGCCATGAAGGTCTAAAGAGAGTTATATGGGTCTTTGGAGATGTAATATGGTGATTTTTTTCCAAGTAAAAACATAATTTATATTATATTTTATGTTACAAGCTAGCATCATATTTAGCTAACACAATTAATCTACTACAAAAAAAATCATTCTCCTTCATTATAAATTCAATGCACTTCATTGATTTTTTTTTTAAATACTGAGAGGTTCATGTTAGTGAATTTTGATATGGTGTCTCGTTTTAAAAAGATTTTGATTAAGGAAGAAATTAATAAGGCTAGTTCTTTCATTGATAAGGACATAACCTCTGTTTGGGATTTTGAAGCTTTAGATCTATCTTATAGAAAATGAATGTGCATTACTTTTTATGTCACTAGCTAAAAACGTACATGGATACATAGATTAGTCCACAAGTATGAAAATCACCATCTATTATTACATATTCAGTGGATTTTGTGAAGAAAAAGAAATAAAAGAGATGAACATTCTAGTAACTTTCTATGCGTATCTCTTTTCACCAAGATTTTGATTTAGGGAGTAGTTGAGGTGGTTAAATATTTCACTTTTGATGACAACTCTTTTGGTATATTTTTTCTTTAGATATACATTCTTTGTATTTAGGGGCTTCATTTATTCAATAAAAAAGGTGTGAAAATGTATGTTCTTCACTTTCCAAGGCCATTCCAAACCTCTTTATGGATAATTTTGAAGATAGAGCTCTTAAATCCCTTCCACTTAAATCAAAGTGATGGTAAATATGTATAGATGACACTAACTTGAGTTGGAAACATGGTAGGTAACAATAAGGGGAGTTACATACACACATAAGAAAATATAAAATAAAAAATTTAATAAGGATTTGAAGATTGTTGGAAAATTTCCCTCTTTGGATATGCTCTTCATAAATAAGGAAGACATCAATCTCAAAACTAGACACAACTTCACTTTGGAAAAAGTGTTTTTTTCTAATTAACATGACATGTGCACATGAGATGTTAAAATTCATCACTTTGAGGATAATTATTTGGAGCATTGCTAAAGTGATGCAATAGAAATTGGGAATAACTTGTATAATGTAAATACAAATCAGGGTTTAAATATCAACAAATTAGAGACCTATTATCAATAATTTTAGAGTATAAATTTGACATTAGGAAGTATCGTATTAAGGTATTATCAGTACATTACACTAATTATTATTATTTTAAATAGTTTGATATTTTTAATTATTTCTCCTCAGACATGACCATTTGGAAACATGTATTTATTCGAGTTTTATTTAAATACATATTTCCAGTCAACAGTTTTGATGTATAAGCCTTGTTGAAAAACAATGTATTATGATCCAAACCATTGATATAAATAATAAATCTTCATAATTTATTCCATATTTTAATTTTTTTATATTCTACATTACTTTTTTTTATTGTTATGGACTGTGTTTTCCTAAAAAAGTTTTGGAAAACATAGCAAAGAACACAATATATTTCCAAAATAGTGTCATAAAGTTCAAAGTATTCATTTCACATCATTATCAAAATTCACTCATGATCATTACAAAATATAATGGAATAACAATCCAATACTCTTTATCTCATTGCATTGATCAAGCAAGCATGTAAGCCCACATTGCTATATGAAACTAATTATTCTAGGCCTCAAATTTTAAATATGGAAGATGTACAACAAGACATTCTTGATCAAATATCCTAATTATATAAGGGCTTAATATTTTCCACTTTGATGTTCCCCTAACCACTTGGGGCTACAACACACTTAGAAGAAATAATTGGAAGAGAAATAGATCTAGTTTTAATGGATTTAACCAATTATCTCAATCATTGAATATGTCTAAATACCAGTGTTATCAAATAATTCCATGTAATTTTTCGTTATCGAATAAGTCAATAATTGACTTATTCATTGGTTTATCGTTCAAACCTAATGGGAATATCATTCCTTCATCAATCAATGATTTCAATTTTTGTGAAGGGATTGATTTTGATTCGAAATCCCTTTCAAGCAGTGCGAGTTCATCCAAGATTATACCATTTTTTTGTAGTTTCATACCAATCAAAATTAATATTGTTATTAGTTAATAGTTCAATCGGATCAAACTTAATTGATTTTCTAGAATATATTAATACACAAGAAGATATGATGACGTAGATTTTTTGATGTATCAATGATATTATAGATCTAGAACTAGGTCAAATTGAATGTATCTAAGCAAAAATTGCCTTGTCTTGGATTATAAACCATGAAACTTTATTGGATGCTAGTTCCAAGATCAAAAATGGATGTCAGATGCTACTATGGAAATTTTGGTGCTAGTTTTTAGCACTACTTTTTAATTTCTATTTAAACTGGGTTACTTCATCATTGACTATATATCCTTCTTGTAGTTTTGTTATTACTAGAATCTTTGCACATGAACATGTAATGATCAAAAACCAAATTCTCTTACACTATCACTTTAAGTGTAAACAAATACATTAAAAATAATTTTATGTGTGGTGGAGTTGGACTTCCCTTGGTGGCCAACCCCTTGTTAAATCAAACCAAGTGTTACACATAAGTACCAAAATGAATGGCTCAAACTCCATATAATTCTCCTAGTAATTGTACAAGTGTGAATGTAATGTAGGAATCTATACCCATATGTTTTTCAATTTTGGCTCAACACACATATCGAGTACAACTATATAAAGAATGTACCCTTCATTATAGATAGAGTGTAGTAATAGAATTTAGAAGTAAACTTCATAAGTAGAGTTCTTGTAAATAAAAACCCTTACAATTCCCTTTAATGTATAGGTGTTTGATAACATGTGACAAGACTTCATATTTCTTTTGACTTGGCTCGGGCTAGTCTGAACCTGGTTTTAAGTGCTTTAGATGTGAATGTATGTTGTTCCTAATGTGTGCTCTTGATTTGATTAAGTTTAGGGTAACTTTATGTAAAAATTGATAGATGTTTACTAGAGGATATATTAAGAATTATAGGTGAATAAATGAGACTGTTAGACTTTCTTTTATACCCTTTTGTAGACACCTAAATTTGGAAATTTATTATTTGGAAATGAAAACTTTGGCTTTGCACTTAAAGAATGAATTATGTGCACATTCTAAGCCTCGGTGACTTATCCTTATCTCTCTTCAATGTCTTTATTATTTATTCACATATGTCATTGCTTACATAACTACTTGTAATAATTCACATAAGTATACTATCCTCATGAACCTCACCCAAAATCACATGAATCCCCTTGAACTATCTTTATCAGACCATTTAGTTAGAACCAAACTGTACCAAATTATGGTCTGGACCCATACAGTCATGTCTCCCATCACCCAATGGATAATTTTACAATTGGATATATTTTCATGGGATGGTTCATATCCCATAGGTCAACCTTGAAGGGAAATTAAACCTAGAAAAACCTATAAAATAAATTCTAACTCACCTATTTACCTCACATGGAAACCACCTAGCAAGTTCAAGAGAACTAATTATAAAATACATCCCTAAATCACTCCAAGATCTCCTAAAAGTCTTCAAAGAAGCAACACATCATATGATAAACCCACACACAAGTATGAAACACCCCCAATTGAGTTCACAACTCAAGCTTCCCATTCTAGACACCTTCATAGATAATACAATCCAAACTTAAACATGTCAGGCCATAATTTCTCATTGTCAAGTGATTGATTTGTCAAAGTTGTTGTAATTATATATATCACATGCTAGGTGGAGAAAAATGTTTCATTTGAGGCCTCTCATATTGGTATTGATGTTTTTAATGAAAAGGATGTTCAACCCAAAAAAAGATCTTTTTGCATGGTCTCCTACCCATGGCTAGGTTTGAGGGTGTTTTGCATTATACAAATGATTTTACAAATGCGTGATACCTAAGGTTTCAGTGCGAAGGTCATCGAAGACTGTTGCACCCATACAAAAAGTTATAGAGTTCCAATGCATCATGATCTTAGACTATATAGCATAGGACCATGCCATAACACACTCTTTGATAGGTCATATGGTTCAATACTAGCACAACTTATAGTTATAATTATATAAATGAAGTGCCTCCAAGTTATTTTTAGTCTGCACAATCTACCTGCACTTCTAGATCACATACGTGTCTTTATATTCATCTAAGTGAACTTATCCTCTAGTGTTTTGAGAAATGATATCTATTTTCATATCTTGAGAATTTATTTGGATCTAAATTCTAATTTATGCATTATTTTTTTATTAATACGAATATATAGCCTATTTCTAACCCTTACACCTATAAAAATAAGAACCACATATAATAAACATCAAAATCTTATTTATTTATTTATTTAGGGTGTAATAACTTTCCAAGGGGTACAATTTTACATTAAAGCCATCCTAGAAAAGGGAATTATAATGAAATTGAGAAATTTGACCATTACGACGTAGAGGACACTAGTTCCCATCTCTAGACACTAGCATTTGGTGCTAGTGTCTTAGTGGATGATGTTTTCATGTAGACACTAAAATGGACACAAAATAATTATTACATCATTATTTTAAAAAAAAATATGTAAATGATCTTATTGGTACAATTCCTTATTATTTTATTCATGTGTTGCTTGATTTTTTCTAGTTTTTAACTTATTTGAATATTGTATATGCATTTTTTATAATGCGATAAAGATATATGGTTTTTGGGTATCTTTCACCCATTGTGTTCCTTTGTTACTCTTTTATCTTTTAGGTATTATATTTTAGTTTTCCATTGTGTGCTACTAGGATTCAAATTTCAAAGTAAAAGAATCTTATATCTAAATTTTACTCTAAGCATGTACTATCTAACAAGCATATATCTATCTACCACCTATTGAGCCAAGTAACAAGAGTTACTACTACATAATACGTATCACAAAAAAAGGACATAATTCTAATTTCTACATTTGCATAAAAGGGTTTACAATTTGGAAAAATTAGTGTAGCTTCTATCAGTGTGGATGTACGAGGGAAAGGATAGATCATGGGTTTTAGTTGCATACACATTTGTAAAAATCACTAGGAGAAGTACATTGAGTCTAAAATATAGTGCAACACTCATTGAATCATAAATGGTTTGACTTACAAGGTTAGTCTAACATAAGAAAATCACTTTTATTTTTTCATCTAATTTGTGCTTTATGTTTTTATGGGAAACTAGGTTATTTATAGGTATAGAGCAAAAAAACAAGTGTTCTAGTGAAACTAAATATATTAAAGTATGACATATGAGATGATTAAGCAACCCAAAAAAACCGGATTTATTCTTATCACAAGTTCAAAACCATATAGATAAGGCATTAAGTAGAGTACAATCCTTCCCCTTCACATTCATATAGATAACATATTCCAATATCTACATTAATTCCATATTTACAAATAAAACTATAAAAATTCAACCTGAATCGACTAAGTCATCTCTCAGACCTTGATTTCTTTATCCGTATAAAATGCTTGTGATGCTCTAGTTGCCTTTATACATATGTAACTATATGTAATATGAATTGAATTATTTCCTATAAAATTTATTCAGCTCTATACAAATTAATTAGATTAAAAACATTTAATTATTTTAGGGTTGATACATTTTGGTGAACCCACTTTTTTCTTAACGCTTCACCTATTTTAGGGTTTATATTTACTCTATTAGCTCAACCTTTTGATTGTAAAATCATAGTGGCTCTAGGGGTTTTCATTGAGTGCATGCTATTGTTTTGAATAATTATTTATTGTACTTGGGATCTTTCTCCAAAAACTCCAATCCGTTTAACTAGGTCTTGATTGTAAAACCATAGTGGCTCTAGCATTTTTCATTGAGTGGATGCTATTGTTGTGAATAATTATTTATTTTACTTTGGATCTTTCTCCAAAAACTCCAATCCATTTAACTGGGTCCAAGCCTCTTGTGTGTTTTTGAGTAAGGATTTATCCCCACCATACCATGGTATTTCAACTTCCACTACTTGTTTTATATATGATGCACATATCATCCTTACAATGATACACAATTCGAGATCTTTCATGTCCTCCCATAATTTCTACCCTACCATGTACCTCCCAGTGATACCCTATAATAAATGTCACTCACCCCTATACCTATTATCTCCTTAATGGTATTCTATATCGGTATTCCCATCCCAAGTTAGAATTTATTCATACTCCATATTTCTTAAAAATATGTTTTCTTGTGAACAAGTAGTTGAGGATAGCTATCCCAATTCATTTGAGCCATGTTATGATGATGATATTTTTGAGTGTGAACCTAATAAACTTGATGGTTGGGATAATATTTGTAATGATTCCACTTCCCTTATCATTCATCCTAAAAAAATCATATTTCTAATAATGGGGAGATTTCAAGTGAGATAGCGCGTAATAAATGTGTATGTGATTCTCTTCTTTATCAGGTCTTCTCGATACAACTAATTATGAATGTGGTCTTTACTTACACCAACACCTAGATAAGTGCACTAACGCTTCATCTAGACAAGTCTAGAATCTCACCCGAAGCACACGTAACCACCAGGTCCCTCCTTTGTTTTCTTATCAAAATGTTAGACATGCATATTCATCATTCATTCAAGAAGATATATCATAGCATAACAATTTGGAAACACATATAAAAAGGAAATCATTCATATATAATGACTAATAAGATTTGAATGCCCATCAAGCCATTTCCAGACATAGTCACCTTAGCAATCCATACGCAATTATCCATTTCAAAACACAATTGATTACATAATAAGTATGATGATTACATCATAACTACTTACAATCAGGAACATGACCATGCACACTCACATATTTTTCATAAAAAATCTAGTATCGACCCACTTGTCCATCCAAACTCGGAACTTACTAGCTAGTAACTACGAGGAGTCTACGCCTATTTATACATGGTGGGGAATCACCCTTCACATATTACATGCACCTTTCCTAATAATAGGTGTCCTCTAATAATAACCCACATGATTTTTAAACTTGTCTTGATAATAGATTGAATTATAAATAGCTCCATGCTTTAACCTGATTTAATCCTATTATTAGACACCATCTCTACATGTCCCTTTCCCTTTTAACATGTTCTTTCTTATTTATAACCTTTGCGTGCATGCCAAGATATCTTCCATTTTTATCTATTCTTAGCACTTCCTCCAAAATTGACTAAGTCCAAAATTTGTATGCATATGCATGAGCCTTGCGCATGCTAACCTATTCTTCTGTGGTGTACACACCTCTACACACTATTCTACTTCACTTTTCTCCTCATGCATGTGCTTTCGCATTGTCCTCCAAACTTTTATAAACTTGTTTATACCCTACTCATGTCCTCCTATGTGCAGCAGCTTGCACATAACTAACACTTAGTAATTTTTGTGATCAACATTACCCCACACTAGAGATATTGTCCATCCTCATAAATATTTGAACAAAGAATGATCCTTCAAATATTTTCCAAAGAATGAAAGAATAAAGAATGGGTGGGGCATTTACCCTATGAATCAAACAATGAAAGTGCATCATATTCCCACACACCTATACTTAGGCCTTTAGTCAAGGAATAAGTTCAAGAAATTGCCTTTTTATTATGTTCTCTAACTCCTTCCAATTTTTGAGCTTCGTGGTTGCCTTGTCGAACATGGCCTTAATAATACCTGCAATCAAATCCAATGCCATCTCATTAGCTTTCTCTTTTAATTCCTTCACCACTACATCCAAGTCTGCATTCGCCCCTTCCAAGGCATCCATTTTTTGTAATACCATGGGATGGATTTCCTTAAGCCTTTCCTGTGTTCTTCAAGGCTTTAACCAGTTTCCTCTTCTCTGCAACCTTGGCCATGAATTTCTCTTGTTCAAATTTTTTATCCTTCATAGTGGCATGTATTTTTCTTAGCTCTTCCTCTTCCTTTGTGGTATGTGCTCTAAGGATGGGGTCGAAATCCTGACAATTTTCAAATGTGTGCTCTACCTTCTTCATGGCCTCCTTAACCTCTACGATCAGAGAATCATACTCTGCTATATTTTGTGAAATTTCTTCCATATTCTTTTCTTTATGTGTAGCCAATTATTCTGCCGATGAAATTGGCCCATCCTTCCTTTCTAGTAACATTCCCACCAAATATTCCAAATAATGTAGCTATATGGGATATACCTCTTGGGAAAGCCCAACTAACTCTAGGCACACTCTTGTAATACTCTTCACTATCTGTGAGGATTTTTCATCGGTATCTACTGTACATTTATTTTCCTCTCCCAACTCCTCTGTGAGCTTCTAGATCTCTTGCTCCTTTTCCTTCTTATCTTCAAGAAAAACTCAGATTGTAGCCCCTTTATCCAAATTCCTCACACAAATTTAGCTGCTATTTTATTTAGCACATTGCAGGCCTACTCATCATTCAAATCCATGGGGTTAATGGATGTGAGGAATACATTCGAATCTCTCTTCAAGTGCTTCTTGGAGTATGATTTTTTATTTATCTCAAATTGAGACTCCTTTATGTGTGTCTACATGCTCTATGACAACATATTTTTAGTCATTGAGTAAGCCCCATCCTAATCAATCACCTCCCATCCAAAGAGGTATTTATTTTGTACTGTACTTTGAAACCATTACCTTATTACCTTAGAGTATCATCTATATAGCTCATCTTGGGTGCCTTTGGGGGGTTTTTTCGTTTTCTCTTGCTACTTCACTTCTTCTTCTACATCTCTTGTGCAATGTCATGCTACACACTTCTCCAGTCACATCCTTCAATGTCTGGATCCTTCCTATACTATTTCTCTTCATCATTTTTTTCCTCCTCTTCTTCTTCCTTGGGCTCTTCCTCGTGCACATTATACATATCCTCCTTTCACCCTTCATCTTCTTCATGCAAATTATGGATGACCTAAGGATCCTTTTCTCGTGCCAACTCCTACTCCGTCACCTCATTCTCCAAGACATCCTCATTTTCTTCAATACAAACAACCCACAACTTCTTGTTTGGAAAACTTGAATTTTTCTTTGAGGGACTTGGCTTGGCTGGTGTGACTATGGGTGACTCCTTGGGTGTCTTTGAATTACTTGCGTCCTTACTTTCCCTTCGATGCTACTGATGCATCATATTTCTTTGGATTTTGTCAAGCATGGTCTCTACCTCTTCTTTTTCTTCCTCATATTCCTCTACTTCATATTTTACTTATTCTTCTTCCTCTTACTGGGGAGGAATTTCTTCACGCCTTCTCTTTTTAGTTCCCATTATTTTTTCCTCTATTGGGACTCTAGGAGATGAATTTCTTACGCATTAATGCAATTCCCTTCCTGTAACTTGGGCTGAAGATAGACATATATTTTGTATGTGCTTTGACCTATTATGATAGTTGAGGGAGTGATATCCATGTTGTCTAATTCAATCGTCTCCACATAAACTGACTTGGTTGGGTAGACATACTTATGGCGTAGTGTATGATAATATGAATCAACCCTATCTACTTTGAAGTCAAACTTACGCGCACCTTTGATCATGTTCATAGAAGCTTGGAAGTACTTTTCCATGAAGGTGATTTGTAGTTTACACCATGGACCTAGTTCTCCATTGCTAAGCATGAACCTACCAAGGAAAAAGTTCTTGTGCACTACAAACTCTTCTTGTCCATTAAGTAATGAAGGAAAATCCTTAGGCACATGTGACTCATTTATAAATTCCTCATGCATTAGTTTGTACCCTTTTTCCACATGCAACTTGTAATGGTTGGTTATCATCCATTCACATGTGAATTTTGTGAACCTCTACGCAACAGACTTATTCTCCAATAGATAGACCCACATTTTATCCTCTAGTCCATTAGGCACTCCTATCTCTCAAAAGACAATCAAAAGAAATATTGTGCCCTAGGTTATCTTTTCACATTTACTTACTTGTAACTTTTCCTCCTCAACTATCCCTTCAGTAATGAAATATTTAATATGAAAGAGAATATTTTGTGCCATCTTGTCCGTGAAATGAAGCCATTTATTATTTACCTCATTCCTGCATTTTGAGACACCCAACTTGGCATGCTTCCACCCTAGTACTAACTTCCAATCATTTGATCAACTTATTCAAATGTTGATGTCGTTATAGACTAGGGTTGTGTTCAAGGCTACATGAAGAGAAGTCGATATGAAACTCAGTATTATGGTGGTTCTCTTTTTGGGGGATTTTGTTTAGTGTCAATTTTCTCGTTCTACCCTACTAAACTAATAAAAGCAAGTAAAAGATCTAAACTACTGAATGTAAAAGCTTCTAATCTATGGAGAATAAAGTATATGAACTGTATCTATTTTATTGAAACAAAGTTGCTAAAATGAAATGCTTGTTAAAGGAAATGTTTACTTGAAATGAAATACTTTCTTAAATCAAATGACGATAAATGGAATTTGTTGAAACAAAGAAATACAAGATTGCATTCAAATAATCATCAAACCATGATACTGAAACTGAAACTAAAACTAAAACTAAGAAAATATAAATATCTTGCATGAAATACCAGTCCTTCAATCTCCTCAGTCGAGTGGGCCCTTTCTCTACTTCAAGATTGAGGCTCTCAACACAAACGTATACTCAAAATAGCATGTATTATATTGATCAAAATAAGTTCATCACATACTCCAAAGCGCAACTGAAAAATAACTTCTTCTATTAACTACCATAATACTGTAAAAAGACTAACTAAGTAACAGATCAAAGGAGGTGTCTTATAGACACAACTGATTACAAAACCTGCCAAAAATATAGGAAACAAATTAACAGATAACAATTTCATAAAATTTCCATGGCACCCTATAATTCTGCTAGAAACAGGGGCCCTCGTTTATAGATCGTTGTGTGTCAATCCTCCAAAATGGCGTAGTGGCTATGGACTCAGTGTCCTTGACTGCAACTACTCAAAATGGCAGAAAAAGCATCTCATTATCCTGCATATGTCACCAAATTACTCTACAAAGAAGTTAGTGAAAGTTCCATTGGTCATTAGTTTGCATAAGACAAAACAAGGGGAAATACATCATTTTCTACTTTAGATATAACTATTTAGAACATTCCCATGCATAGATTAGCATTTTTAGGAGTAAAATTTATAGTTATACAGATGGTATAATGATTTTATTTATGGACTCATCATCTCCCCTGCACTTTACCTTTTGCAAGTCCTTGCATAAACTATCTCTGACCTAATATCTGCCAAAGCTGCTTCACCATATCATATTCTTCAATGATATTTTCACATTGCTTCCTTGTGCCTTTACATCCTTGGGTTTCCAACATAACCTCAACACATGCCTTAAAGCTTTCATGTGATTAGGGAGAACGTTTTTTCCAAGTGGTCATTGGGCTAAGGACCAGAGGAGGCCTAACCTGCATACCAACCCATTCATTGCTATACTCATTGTTCCCTTTATCTGCTAATTTCTAAATAATCTCCACAAGTGCATCCCCCCTTTGCATACTCCAGCTGAGATTCTAAGGAGAGATGAGTTCTCTTCATTTCAATGGAAAAATGAGAGTGTCCCATCTCTTATCACAGGCTATCATAGCCTTGCCAAATTTTTGCTAACAGTAAGTTTCAAATTCTTGGACACATTTGATCAAGATCACAAATGTGTTTCTACTAATTCCAGCCTGATAATAAAGAGATATAAAATATTTTTTCATAGAAACATAATTATGGTGTTGAGGCCGAATGTTAAAAACTAATAGTTTTGTCCTGCTGAGTAAAGAGACCAGTTTGTTCTTCCCACATAATCTGATTCCTTAATAATGATTGAAAGGATTTCAAGTAAAACTCTTCCACTGAAAGATTTATAAAGAAATTAGGAACATTTGAAACCAACATGTTATGGAGATAAAATTCACATAATAAGTTTTGGACGTCTGGAGTACAACCTCGATAAACTTGTAAGAATGTTTTTCCATCAGAAGGCTCGCGAGGCTCTCCAAAACAAATTCTATGCAACTGCCATTAATAAAATTATTCTTGATGAAATAAACTATAAACTGAAGATGGTTTTCTGCAAGCTAGAAGTTTACAAGCCAAAGGACAGACATACTCAACAATTGTTTCTAATTTTCTCTTTGCATTATAACTTGACTTAGCCTCTTCTTTAAGTTTTATGTTTTCTCCTACAAAATCTTTATTTCTAAGAGATGTTTGGGCATAATGAGAGGAAAAAACATCCCATTATTTCAAACCAATATTTTTCTGTCTCTTTAAACTATCAACTTCCACTCTCAAAGCAACAATTTATTTATCTTTTTCTACACTCTTTTGTACAAAATAATTTTGAAGAGACAAAAGAGTTGTTTCCATACCTTTTAGTTGTTCTTTCAGAGTGACAATTTCATCTTGATGTCACCTCAAAACCTCATTTCATTGTGATTTTGTTTGACTAACCTCATGTGTAGTAGTTTTTGTAGCTTCTATTTGGATTTTTGGAGCTGCAAGCATACTTTCCAGAGCTTCCAAAGGATTTTTCGGTGCCTCAACAACATGGTTCTATTATACAGGAATGGCTGATGTAAATCAGAAATCTTTTGAATGTTCTCCTAACGTAGAGGAAGTCTCAGTGCCAAAAAAATCTTCCAAAATCTGGGCTACACCTTCATCAGAAAATGTAGGCCGAGAAACTTCATCTTTCCTTGCGGGACCAAACCTTCTTTTTCTCAACAAACTCTGAGTAGAGGTTGACATGATAGTATTTTTCTTTAAATCTCGAGGCTTAGAGGGTTACTTGACTTGATTTACAAAATATTTTATAAATACTAGAGCAAATTGAGGAGCAGATTGAATCTTAGGCTCTGAGCTATGGGATGATTCGACCAAGATTGGCATATGAGCCCCTTTGACCCTCTTCTATCTGGAATTTTTTCCCACAATCACCTTTACTACTTTTCTCTTGGGTTTCCTAGACGTCTAGTGTGCATAAATCAACTGAATAAGCATTGAGTGCTTAATTGTAGTGTCACCACCCCCACTCTTATACTTCTGTCCCACCTTCATGACAACATCCATGAGGTATTCAGAGAGATTCACCTTAAGCTCAAGATTTTCCCTGCCTTTCTTCAAATGGGTTAGAATATTCAGTGTATCACCCCCTAATACTAATGGTTTCCCATCACAAATGAAATACCTATTTACACAAAAATCACCTCCCTCCAATGTCTTGGAAAGATCTCCCTCTTAATACCCTTCTAAATTCCTTGGGGATTAATGATTATCTCAAGCATAGTTTCCCCTTCCTCATGAAAAAGCGTTATCAAATCTTTAAGGGGGGGCTAGTGACAACCTTAAGCCTAAAATCAAGAAGACCAAAGATTGTGCTAACAATGTGGCTATCTACTTCAATTCTTTCCCTCTTATTCTAGAACAAGTTGCTTCAAAATTTGACAGAAATTCTTCAATTAAATCCTCATCAAAACTCTCAAATTTTCAAATAAAATCCAACTAACCTACATCATGGAAGATATGAGATATGACAACATTCTGTAGCAGTGGATCCACAGATTCTAGATCAGACTTCTTCTCCTTCCCCATAGTACAGTCTTGTTTGCAACAAAAATAAGAAAGGCATTGAGGGGGTATTTTTAAAACAATGGAAATGGTTTTGTGAGAGAGACAAAGTATTTGTATGAAATGTTAGTATCTTAAATTTGAACTACTCGTGAGTTTATAATGGCATCAAGTTGGCATAAAATGGTGGCAAAAGGGGATGATGTGATTGTTGAAGGTGGTGAGATTTTAATTCATTTGCATGGCCCCCATACTTTTATCCATGTCACTCGTGTCATATGTCATTCCTTAAATAAAATTACAACATGCCTTTATTCATCATCATTACACCTTACCTCTCCAATTACTCTTTTAGATTTGTTGTTATGGTTTTAATAAATGCATTGGGAAGTTCAAATATAGCTAATACCTTAGGCAATAAGTAAATACAAATCACCTTACCAGCTCAACATTCTTTTGACCGTTGGCGCTCCACTTCCTACATTTGAAAAGTAGTCATGGTTAATACACATTTTGATAAATTACATCTCTAACCTTTATTTACTTCCATGAAAGAAAACATATTTTTGTATTTTTTAGATATAGGGGGGAAGAGGATGATAATTAGAACTATGGTCTTCTTCCTTTATTTTCAGATTCCTAACAAACTACTCATGGCTGGAAGAGTTGAAGTCTTCCACTGAATCAAATTCCTGGCACAACTGTATGTCCTTAGTGAATCTTTCTTTATCCCGAAGTTTATGATACAACCTCAATCTATGGCCATTCACTAACAAATTTCTCATGTCACCATAAATTGACAACATTCTCATAGTTCGATTATCATATATCTTTTCAATTTGGTACGGTCCTAGACATCTTGTTCTCAATTTCCGTTTGAATTTATGGTATTTTGAGTCAAACAACAAGGCCTAGTCTCCTTCTTTGAATCTCTTGGTCTTGATATGAGGGTCATGCCAGACCTTCCTCTAATGTTGAAGGATCTCATCTTGTTATTGTGCCTCAATCTGCATCTCATCTGCTTCATTTAGATGCATCACTCTATCTTGATGAGACTAATCCAAATCAATTCCTATCCTCAGTGATGTCCTCTAGATCTGTAATTCAAATTCCACTGGGAGCAATGTCCTCTTCTCATTTACTAGTTCATATGGGGAGAAACTAGTGGTGGTTTTGTAGGCTGTGTTGTATGCCTAGAATTATTTAGGTATTCTTGACACCCAATTCTTTCTATCTGCATTGATAACCTTAGTCAAGATGTTTCCCAATTCTCTATTGGTGATTTCCACCTACCAATTGGATTGGGGGTGGTATGGAAATGATTTCATATGCTTGATCTGGTAAATATTCAAAAATTCCTCAATCATGTTGGACATGAACTGAGGTCCTTGATCAAATACTATAGCTCTAGGAGCTCCAAACCTTAGCATGATCCTATCATAAAAAAAGTCAGCTACAATGTTCTCATTGGAAGATGCCACTTCATGAACCTCGGCCAATTTTGTAACATATTCATTGCACATCAGAAGGTACTCTCTTCCCTAAGAAGGGGGTCTATAGGTCCAATAAAATCAATCCCCCATTTCTCAAATGGTCCTAATAACAGTTGAGGATTGCGGGGTATTTCAGAAGAAAAAGTAGGATTCCCCATTCTTTGACATGCATCGCATTGCCATACATATTTCTTGATTGCTTTGAGGAGAGAGGGCCAATAGTACCCATCTCCAAGGACCTTATGGATTTTCCTCTTTGTTGAGTAGTTCCGGACTCCAAGTTCATCATGGCATGCTTTTATTATGTCATATACTTCATTTTCTCGAACACACCAGCGAAGAATCATGTCAGGACAACATTTAAACAAAATTCCATTGCACCACTTATATGTAACACTGTTTCTGAATAATATTTTACATTCTTTACTGGTAAAGTAAGTTAGAAACTTCCCTGTAGTTAGATAATTGGAAAGATTAGAAAACCATGAAGGCATGCTGATATTACAAAAAAGTGCTCATCTAGGAAGTGATCTTGAACTGCCTCACCTTCTCCTGAATTCAATCTCAAAAGGAATTCAACAAAATCATTAACCTTCCCAGGATTAGCAATAATGGTCAAGTTAAAATCTTGCAAAATAAGCAACCATGTGATAATTATGCCCCCTACAACTGGTTTGTTCATTAAGTATCTTATGGCTGAATGGTTTGTATACATAAAGATTTTATATCCAGTAATGTAGTGTCTAAACTTTTTCAGAGAGTAAACATAGATAGAAATTCATTTTCCATAGTGGTTTAGTTTCTCTCTATAGGGGTCAAGTTTTTGATGATAAAAAGATGGCATATATTTTATCTTCCTCATATTTGTGTCCAAGAACATCTCCCATTGTAGTGTTGGAAGCATCAATGCGAATATGAAAAGGCTGACCCCAATTAGGTCCTCTCAAGACTGGGGAAGTGGTCAATTTATCCTTTATAAATTGGAAAGATTGTTGAAATTGAGGATTCCATTAAAAAACATAGTCTTTTACCAGTAGAGAGAACATTGGTGCAACAATCTTACTAAAATATTTTATAAACCATCTGTAATAACCTGCATGTCTAAGGAGACTTTTGATGTCTGCCTGATTTGTTGGTGTAGGAAACTTAGTAATGACTTCTATATTTTTAGGATAAACTTGGATACCCTTAGCAGAGATATCATGAACCAATACAACTCCTTAATCAACCATCATTAAACATTTTTCATGACTTAAAGAGAGTTGGTGTTTCTCACATATGGTTAAAACTTTTTCAAGATTGCTTAAAGATTCCTCAAAGGTGGACCCATAGACAATGAAATTGTCCATATAAACTTCAACACATTCATTGGAAAAGGCCTACAAAAATAGCTAAAACTTCTCTCTTGAAGGTGGAAAGTGCATTACAAAGTCCAAATGGTAGATCTCAGTATGAAAATCTACCCCAGGGACAAGTGAAGGTGTTTTTATCCTAATCAGTAGGTGCTATACTAATTTGGTTGTATATGCTAAAACCATCCAAGAAGGATAAGTATTTCTTACCTTCCATACTTTCCAGAATCTGATCTATAAAGGGCATGGGAAAGTTATCTTTCTTAGTGGTTTTATTAAGCTCCCTATAATCTATACCAATTTTCCACATACCATTTTTCTTGGGAACTATAACAAGTGGTGATACCCACTGACTATCAGATATTGGATAGATGAATCCTACCCTCAACAACTTATCTATTTCATTTTTGACAATGTCTCTTAGTGCTGGGTTAATCCTTCATTGTGGTTGTCTAACCGGTTTGACATCCTTAGTGTAAAAATGATGAGTTCAGATGCTTGGATGAATCCATTTCATATAAGTATAATCCCAAACAAAAGCCTTCAAATGTTTTCTCAAGATGTTTATGACCCTAGTCTCTTGGTTGTCTTCTAACTTGTTACCAATGGTCAATTATTTTCCTACCTCAATAGTTACTTATTTAGTGTATTTCAAAATATCTAGTTCTGTCTTAGCAATCAAAGAGTTTAATGGGAAAGCATGAGGCTGTTGCATGTGAAAAATAGTCATGTTCTCAAAAGATACAATCTTGGCTAAAGGAAAATAAAAATCAGTTGATGTTTTTCCTTCATGGTAATCATAGGTCTCTCCACTACCTTCTATAGAAATTTCACTTACCAAGGTGGTGTTGTTCTCTTTTGAGTTCAACATGATCATTTCTGTAGCCATAGTTTTTGTTTCCATAGCCACAATATCATCTTTAACAAACACTAGGTATGTCTTAGTAATTGCTTCCATATGATTTTTTACTACAATGGTGGCTAGATAAGAAGAACTCATATTATTATTATCCGAAAAATCTACCCATACATGTTCACAAAAATCTACATATGGCTGGGCAGGAGAATAAAGAGAAATATTCTTTCCTTTTTACCCATTTGAAATAGTTATTTTTACTGACCTACAGTTAATGAATGCAACAACAATAGCTAGCTAGGGTCTTCCTAAGATAACTGGATATCCCATCTTTTGAGATTTAGGTTGTAAGACTATAAAATCTACTGAATACTCCCAGGATTCAATCATAACCATTACATCCTCACTTATTCCATCTAGAACAACAATAGATTTATTTGGTAATTAGAAGATAGTACTGGTTGATTGTAATCCTACCAAGCACAACAAATTAAATGTATATGTTGTTATGACATTGATGGCAACATCGAGATCCACCAAAACCTTATATTTTGACTGAACATTTAAAAATGAGTGATGATTGGACTCCCAGGGTCCCCATATTTTGGTGAAATAATTTTTCCAACTACAAGGTTAGCTAGATTTCCTTCTACTTTTAGTGTTTTTGGGTATTTCTTCTTCCTTACTGGTGTCTTTATGCAATGGTTTCTAATGGTATGGTTTGATTTGGGAATGTTCCTTATTTCTCTTAGGAGTGGGACCTCAATATTCAAATTTTCAGCTCCTGAACCAGTTTTATTTCTTCCCCATGTTGCATTTATTTTAGTCGCTCTAGGAAAGGAGTTACATGCACATTATTTGCTTTCTCCTAGTCATCCCTAGTGTCTTGTGTTTGTGGAACATGTTCATTTTTATCACTTTCCTCAGGTACCCTCTTTTTATCCTCAGGTACTTCAGTGATAACAATTGGAGGATTGTTTATTGTCTTTCTAGATCTCAGTTGCAAGTTAGTTATGGCATTAACTTGCATTGTCCCATCCTATCCTGCTTCACTAATTGAGGTTGTTTGTTGATTTTTGGAGTTTAAGATAGGTTGGGATAGAAGTTGGGTTTGTGATGCCTTCCCTTATTGGTAATTTTGTTATGGTGGAGGAATTAAATCTTGTTACTTTTGTGTAAACATCCTTGGCTAATTATAGTTCTGTTGTGGTGACCATTTTTGGTTTGGTGATGGATGTGCATTAGCTGATGGTGTTCAGCCTTGCTGATTATATGGAGGCATATATGGTTGTGGATTTGGGTAGGCCATCTAGTTTGGTGGTGTCTAATTAGGTGGTCCCCAAGTCGGTGGAGGAGTTTGATTTGGTGATGACATCACCCAGGGGTTATGAGAAGTTCTAGGGGCATAAGTAAACTGATTATTTAATCTTTGAACAAATTTTACTTCTCCATTTGTTTGGGTCATAACATTTAGTATTTATTTTAGTTGAGGTAGGAGAGTACAATGGTTGGTTTCATGGTCAGGTACATCACTGATCAAACACATTTATGTGACATCTAAAGGACATTCTTTCAAAGGATGTATTTTCCTACATCTGGGATAATATATGTCTAGAGGTTATTTTACAGCATTGTTCTTAGCTTTCATCCCATCCATGGTTGAAGTTAACTATGTCAAGATGTTTGTTTTCATATTGGCCATCTCTTCAAGAAGTTCCGAGGTACTAAATGATTTTTTTGATGTTTTCCTTATTATAATGCATCCCCTTATTCTAGAGTAGCTCCTACATAACTAAGCAATCCGTGTCATTGTGAGTTTGTGTACATCACCTCCTCCCATGAGATGGAGGGATTCTTTGGTTTCATCATCAAGTCCCTTAAGGAGGTCTATCTTGGTTATTTTTACATTAAACTCATAACCAATTCTCCTATGGAAAAAAATGAATCTGTCTAGGTAATCTTCTAGATTTTCATCTTCTTTTTGTCTTATCTGAAAAAAATATTCTCTCCTATCTCTCCCCCTACAATAGTCTTAGTATTTGTCCAAAAATGAATTTTCCATCTATTCTAATGAATGAATGGAGTTAGAGGGAAAACCCATAAACCCCCTCATGGCAGATTCCTTCAGAGTGGAAGGAAAGAGATTGAGTTTTTGGTTATTTGTTTTGTAGTCATATGTTTTGCAGAGGACTTTGAATTGAAATAAGAATTGGTCTGGATCTTCTGTGGACATTCCTCGAAAGATAGGAAGAATGGATGGGGAAATATTTTTCATAGATTCTTCCTCGCCCTCATTTAAAACAATGGGTCAGGTAAAGGTTCTACCCAAGGGTCTATTATAATTGTCTCCATTGTCTCCCATTTTTGTAGGTTGTTCAAGTTCTAAATAAGTTGATCCAGACTCACTCTCAAGAGTAGTATTAGCTTCAACATCACTCTCAGGAGTAGTGTTATTAGTTTCTACTACACATTCTCCTATTGGGGATATTATTTTAGTGTTGTGAGGTAGATATCTCCCTCTAGCATCCCTTGACATGTGCATCAGTGTTTATCATTAAGACAAGGCTTAGGATCACTAACGGTGGCATAACGCAACTTCAATAACACCCATAACATAAAGTGTGGATAGAATGACATGTTTTTCTTATGGTGTCCTCGACAATGGCACTAAAAATGATGGTTCATTGTAACTTCCAATTATTTGATCAACTTATTCAAAAGTTGATGTCATTATAGACCAAGGTTTCAAGCCTGTATGTAAAGAAGTTGATATGCAACTCAGTATTATGGTGGTTCTCTTTTCGGGGGTTTTGTTTAGTGTTGTTTTTCTCATTCTACCCTAATAAACTACTGAATGTCAAAGCTTCTAATCTATGGAGAACAAAGTATATGAAGTACATGTGCTCTACTGAAATGAGGTTTCTGAAATGAAATGCTTGTTAAAGGAAATGTTTATTTGAAATGAAATACTTGCTTAAATCAAATGATAGTAAAGGGAATGTGCTGAAATAAAGAAATATGAGATTGCGTTCAGATAGTCATTAAACTAAGATATTGAAACTGAAATTGAGTAAATATAAATATCTTTCATGAAACACCAGTCCTTCAATCTCCTTAATCAAGTGGGCCCTTGCTCTACTTCAGGATTGAGGTTCTCAACACAAATGTATACTCAAAACAACATGTATTATATTGATGAAAATAAGTTCATCACATACTCCAGAGAGCAACTGAAAATGACTTCTTCTATTAACTACCATAATACTGTAAAAAGACTAACTAAGTAACATTTCAAAGGAGGTGTCTTATAGACATAGCTGATTACAACACATGCCCACAAATATAGGTAGTAAATTAACTGATAACAATTTTATAAAGTTCCATGGCACCCTATAATTATGCTAGAAATAGAGTCCCTCATTTATAGATGGCTATGGGTCAATCTTCCAAAATGGCATAGTGGTTGTGGACTTGGTCTCCTTGACTACAACTACTCAAAATGGAAGAAAATATGCCTCATTAGCCTGCATATGTCACCAAATTACTCTATAAAGAAGTTAGTGAAATTTCCATTGGTCATTAGTTCTCATAAGACAAAATACAGGGAAATACATCACTTTCTACTTTAGACATAACTATTTAGAACATTCCCATGTATAGATTAACATTTGTAGGACTAAAATTTATAGTTATATAAATGATATGATGAGTTGATTTATGGACTCACGGGGTACTATGAATTGAATAGAAAAAATTTCCTCTACACTAAATACCAACTAAAAGGGTGTGGCCTTATTCAACCACTTGTAAGTTGTTCTATAAGCCCATAATACAGTGCAAACCTTATCATCCCAATATTTCCTTCCAATATCACTTATCTTTTTCAAATTATATCCAAAAAGAATTCGAAGGACTTAATAGCTCCATTGGATTGTGGATGATAGGGGTAGTCTTATGGCATGTCACCATAAATTCTTCTAGTAAAATTATAATAGTATCATTCAAAAAATGAGTCCCTCTATCACTTGTAAGACTCAATGGACATCTGTCTCTACTTATGATATTCTCCCATAAGAACCTAACTTCTATTTTTGTGGTATAATCGTTTATAGACATAACCTCTACCCACCTTGTCAGTTAATCTATGCATATAATGATATATTGAGTGTCTATCCTATGCGCAGGTTGTGCAATGGGTCCTATAAAGTCAATTTCCCATTTCTTAAATGGATCTTCACTTGCTATAGGGCGTAGTGGCATCCATCTCTTTTTCCAAGATTTCCTATCCTCTGATAGTGGTCATGCCTTGAAAAATTCCTTAGTATATTTACAACATTTCCCACTATAAACCTGCCAATAAGATCTTGCATTTTGTCACTTCTTTTGCATAGTGTCCACCAGCTATCCCACCATGTGTTTCCTCCATGATAGCTTTGTGATCATTCTATAACACACATCTACCCAAGAACTCATCTATACCCATCTTATATAATTATCCTACATTGAGTTAATAAGGAAATATGCGAATAATGAGTTTCTTCTTTGCTAAAGTCTGCATACCCTCAGACACTAGTAACATGCACAAGAATACTTAAACTTATTCTAAATCTACTGGCGCATGGTTCAATCTAAAAAAATGTGCATCTGGATTAATATCCTATATGCTATGCATGTCCTATCTAAAATTAATCCTTGACAAGTGATCAGGTCCCAAATTACTCTTACCATGCTTGACTATGACTAAGAAATCAAACTCCTAAAAGAGGAGGATCTAATGGAAGGTGTGTCCTTGCAAAACTGCCTTATCAACCTAGTACTTTAAAGCCATTTGATTTGCATACAATATGAATGGTGTGGCCAACAAGTACATCATGGACTTATGAAGCACATAAACCATTGACAAGGCCTCGCACTCGGTGGTTGTTTATTTCTACTAGCCGGTGTCAGCTTCCTTCTCGTAAAACATATGAGATGATAAACATTTCCTTCACTTGGTTTTACTAAGGCTGCACCACTGACCATGCTAGTGACATCCACCTATACATGAAATGGATTATTCCAGGAAGGTAAATGTAGGATAGGCATGGCTTTAAGGTCTCAAATGCTTGTTGCTACACATCACCCCAATAAAATGCCCCTTTTGCTTTCAAAACTTCTTTAAGCATCATAAAAATCTTAGCGCATCCTTTAATAAGTTTCATGTAATAATTAGTATTCCTCAAGAACTTGAACACTTTGCTCTAATTGGTAGGTTCCTTCAAACCCAAAATAAATGCAATATTTTATAGGTCCACCAATAATCCTTTTTTGCAAATGATATGTCCCAGTAAAGTACTAGAAGGAGTTACAAAAATACACTTCTTAATGTTCAAAGAGATGCTAAGTTTCCTAGATATTTCAAACATCAATCTCAAGTTTTCATGTACTGATCTTTTACCATCCCATACACTATCCAATCATCCAAGTATACTTCCAAAACCTTGTGAATAAGGTATTGGAAATCTTGAACAACTATGCGCGGGAACATTGTTGGTGCATTCGTCAATCTAAAGGGAATTGCAGTATATGCAAAAGTTCCCCATTCAGTTGCAAATGTGGTCTTCTCTTGATATTCATGTGTAAACCTCACTTGATGGTATCAAAAGAATCCATCTATGAATGAATAGATTTTTCACCCTGCGACCCCTTCTAAGATATCTTTAGTGAATGACGTAGGAAAAGGATCTATAGAACATGATGTATTGAAAACCCTGTAGTCTACACAAATTCTCATCTAGTCATCTTTCTTGATGTTGATCACCATGGGGATTATCCATTCAAATTCCTCAATAGGATCAATAATACCTGACTGGAGCATCTTATTAATTTCCTCTTTCACTTTGACACACAAGTTGGGATTCATAAGGTAAGGCCTCTTCCTTACCGGTCGCACACCCTCCTAAATCTTGATTCTCATATCCCCCAAGGATGGATGTACGCCCTTCAATTCATGATATCCCCTAGGAAACAGATCTTGAAAGTCACACAAAAACTCAATAATATTCACAAATTTAGGTTTAAACCAATAATCCCCAATAATATCCTCCTTAGGCACATCCCCAGCCCCAATATTTACTTTGTTTTCAAAGGTATATGATATGTGTGTGCCTTGTCATCAGTAGAGTCCATAACCACACATGCACCCTATGTGTGCTTAGTATCCAAGTCATCAACCTCCTAATCATCTACGAGATAGACCATCTTTCATTTTTTTCCTTCTATGCGTGCCCTAGCTACGTCTCTTCTATTTCTACAAGTCCTCATGCACCTTAATCTCAGATTCACCAAATAGCTGAATCATGAGCTCTTCAGCCTACGCTCTATCTCTGAACATGATGTGCCTTATAATCTGCAAGGCTTCATGAAATGGAGGATTAGTAGAAAAATAATCAAAAGTGTGAAAAATACCTTCAGTCAGGTCACACCAGCTTGTCTCTTTCTTCAATTCAGCACACACATACCAAGAACGTGTGCATCTGCACAACTTAGAATAAAAATTGTGTACCCATAGAGATTTTGGTAATGCATCTTACCCTTGCACCCAATTCCTTTCACAGTGATGAATATGCACCAGAGAGGGAGTTTTCCCATTATAATCATGAACCAAGGAAGGGATATTATTGCTTTCAAACCTTGTTAAGAATGACACTCTGATCTCGCGCAATCCCAATAGATTATCTTTGTGTGTTACCCACTAGTGCACTGCAGTCCCACACAATGTATATACCAGCATGTTCCTCTTATCACCTTCATTGCACCACTATTCTTTCATCATGTGTAAAAATTACTTAGGATTCTCCTCTCCAGTATACATTGGGAAACTTTCTTTGCCCATCTACCTGACTGTGCACGGCGTTGTCATCATGGTAACTCATCCTCCTACCTTACGACCCATCATTTCATATGTTCCATGGGCCTAATTTTCAGAAGCCACACTAGTTGTATCACTGATGGACTGTGCATCTACCTAATGAAGCATGCCCTCCTTTAATGGCTCCATGTTCTCAAGGTCACACACCGTATGTGCATAGATTCTGTTGAGATCCTCTTCCTTTAGAGGCTCTGTATAAGGTAAAAATTTCACATCATCCAAAGGTATTACAACACGCTCATCCTTGTTCTCAAAACTAATATATTGTTAGGGTAATTATATTTTACCTAGGTTAATTATGCATTACATATAGTTAGTTTGATAATTTTTATACGGTTATATTTATTTATAACCTTGTATATTGTTTTATTCAAACATACGAGAGTTGTTATATTGTTTTAACAATACTATTGTTTGTATTTTTTCACGGTTATACCTGTGGAACCTGTTTCCTTATTTGTATATGGCTATCCAATATGTATAAATATTGCAGGACATCTATTGTAAATTGATTTTGATCATTAATAAAATATTGTAAATGTTTTACATTTGGTACCAGAGTAGGTTGAAGCTCTTGGAAAGGTTGGAGAAAGGTTGCAAAGGAAGGAAAAGTTTTTGAGAAGAAAGCTACTTCACAGGAGAGCTAATACTGCCTCCCGTAGCTTCCCAGAACTCCATGTAGTCTCACAACCTCCTATTTGATCTCCAGGGGTTTTACCTCTAATAGTAGAGGTTCCTTTGGTCTCGGCTAAAGTTAGAAGTCTACTACATTTGGAGGTTTGTGGACAGAGCCTATACCCAGGCTCTTGGGCGAGCTAAGCATTGAGTTGAACTGAGTCGTGGCACCAAGTTTCAGACTAAGCTATTTTCCTTTCATCTACACCGAGTTGTTTTTACATTGTATCTAGGTCAATCTGGGTCTTCTCATTAAGCTGGTTGTGTTGTGGATCAATCCACATCCACCCCTATACCAAACACCCATACTACATGACCGATTTTTGTCTCGTGGGTCAAACCCACATTACTTTTACATCAGCAAAGGACTCGAGCTCCCACCGAGTAGCCTCCATGCCAAGGCTGAGCCCACACTAACCGACCCCCCTCCAAACTTGTTTGATTTACATTGGCTAGGGTCATTTTTTACATAGGCCAAGTTGTACAAACACCATTTAAAGGCCAAACCATGGGTTAGGAATATCACCATAGGGTGGATTACCTAGAGACATGTGTGCACAAAAATAAAAATTGGCAGCCTCTCCTTCAAAAAAATGAGTCCCCTGCAAACATCAACAACAAAATGAAAACAAGTAGCAGAGATATTATAAACATGGCTGATCAAATTCACATCCAATAAGGCAGTGACCAATACATCAGATAAGGAAGCAAAGAGATAGGCTCAGATCTTCTTCACGCAGAAAACCTAATTCGCCATCCTCATCATAGGCCACATGGAGCTCTTTCACCTGCCACATCACTTAAATCAAAAGTGCTTCATTTCTTATGCAAAGTGGTTTATATGCTTAGTTGTATAAGAGGAGAGGCTTAGGAGCGGGAGGTTTGTGGGTTGACCCCAAAAAAATCTTCTTTCAAATTCATTTTGCACAATATTAAATTTAGTAGCGAAATTGGAAAAACCACCAAAGTTGGAAGAAAAACCTCTGCTAAATCCTTTAGTTACAGCTAAATAGGCCACTAAAAATAGCGAGGAAAACCCTATTTTTAATTTTTTATTCTAGGAAACATTTGCCAAAGGAGGGGTATTAGGAAACTTTATCTTGAGCCATTTTTATGGTATTTTTCTCAGAGAGCTATATAGTGCTTCGAAGGCCACCAGGGCCTCGAAAAACAAAAACAAATTCCTGTCATTCAATTTTTCAAATATTTTGAATGTAATTATATACTTTAGAGTATTGTACTAATTCGCAGGTTGCCGCAAACATTTTAACTGCTCAGAAGCTGACAGAGAATTGTAATAAAAAGTAGTGAAATTTGGTTAGAAAACACTCACAAGATCCTAGATCTCATTCACGGCGCTCAGTATAAACAGTGTCTCTAGGAAGCACTTACGGGTAAAACCATCACAACTACTACTACACTTAACGCCTAATATAGCTGAAATAATGTCTTTTGGGCATCAACCCTTTAAATCTATGGGGAGTAATAAGGACACAGTGCACACACTATGAGCTATCCCATCCGTCTGTGAACGATTGCACGATTTAAATATGGACTGAGAAATTATCCAAGTACATAGCAAAGTTACGCATGCATATGAGGATATTTCTTTAAGCCAGTGTCAATAATCTCACAGACCCCTTTCAGTACTATCTTGGAACCACTTATTGAATTCTTTCATGTACGTTAACACCTCTTTCACGTATCACTAGATATATAGAAAGGGTGAGATTCTTCCATGTATCGATGCATATATCATAAGGGTGCATATATAGAATGGTTCGGTATATCAGAATGACAATATATAAATTGGGAGACCTAATACCTAGAGTGATAAGAGCCTAAACCTGTTAGTGGATTCTATAAAATGGGCACCAAAAACCCCAAATTATTTCTTCCAGATTCATAACTACTCAGAGAAACAACTATGCTACATGGAAGATAAAAATCAAGACACAACTTGAGTTTGAAGAGATCTAGACTGTTGTGAATGGTACTCTAACCATATCAAGTTAAGATAAAACACAACAACAATTGTTTCATAGATCATATCAGAAAGACAAGATAATCATCTTGTTTGGAGTGTCTGACGATGTGCATCCCCACATTTGAGATGTCAAAACAACCAAATAAGCATGGGATAAGTTAAGCATGTTGTACGAGGCCAAAAAAAAGAATTTCATACTAAATTTACAAAGTCAGCTACATACATTGAAGTTTAAATAAAATGAGAAAATAAAAAATTTCTTGAGAAGAGTTACAGAGTTGAGGGCCTCACTTCTAGCTCTGGGAGAAGTGGTCACAGATGAATCTCTTGTTCCCATTTTTCTGAGAGCTCTCCCTTCTTCATACCACATTTTTGTGACAACACTAAACTTGTCAAATATGATAGTCAGTTTTGACAAGCTGTTAAACCTACTGTAACAAGAGGAAGCCATATATAATTAGGATGATGAAGAGGAGCAGACACTTTCTTCTCATCAAAAATGGAAAGGAAAAGGGAAAGGAAAACCTAATTCCTATAAAAAAACCCCAAAATTAGAATCAGAATCAACAAGGGGATAAACAACAAAAGAAGAAATGTCCAATCTACAAAAGAGGACATGAATTGAAATATTGTTGGTATAACACTTATAACAAAGGTTCATCAAGAAACTCTGGACCTCAACACCAGCAATCTCACAAGGGACATACAAACTAGAATCAAGGGTAGAAAAAGGGGAACTGGAAAAGAAGACCCCATCAACAAGGAAATATTGCTGAGCAAGAATAACATTGAGATACTGAAGACTACTTATGCACTGCTTGATCAAGTGAAACTTCCACATCATCTAGTGATGTCTAGTATGTTGATTGGGAGCCACTTGACACATGACATGCCACAAAGACTAGTTTATTTCAATGAGGGACACACCTTTAAAAAATCATGTTTCATTAGCTAATGATTCTTCATACATAGTTCAGAGGATTGGGAACATTTATCCACCTCTTGGTTCACGCAATTGTAGATTATCAAATGTCTTATATGTCCCTGGGTTGACTAAAATTTTGTTGTTATTTAGTCAACTCCTAGATCACAACTTGAACATTGACTTTGATAGTCATTCTAGAAAGAAAATGTGTCTAATTCGAGAAAAATCACGAGGCTCAAAAATAGTTGCAAAAGCCTCCAATGTGGGATGTATGTTCCATATTGATTTTTTTCACAAAGATTATCAGGAACTTATGGATAAGAAATCTACCTCTGCACAATTGTGGCATCAGACACTTGGTCATATAAGTTTCAAGTATTTTGAGACACTACGCCAACACAATATGGTAAAATTTTTACCATCTCTTTAGAAGGATACAAATAAATGTCCTCACTGACTTACAAGAAAAAAAAATAGAGCTTCATTCCAGAAGAGTACGTATTGAGCTCATGGTAAGCTTGATCTAGTTCATACCAATATTTGTGGTCCAATGCAACCAAGTCATTCTAGGTTCTAATACTTCATGCTTTGTGTTGATGATTACTCATGGAAAATGTGTATATATTGTCTTCACAAGAAAAGTGAAGCTTTTGAAACCTTCAAGAAATTCAAAGTGGTTGTTGAGAATGAAACTTTTCATCACATCACAACTCTCCACTCAGATCGAGGGGGGGAATTCACGAGTGATGAGTTAAAATCCTACCTTCAAGATCATGAAATTTTTCGACAAATTCCTCCTCCACACACACCGCAGCTGAATGGTTTTGTTGAGAGAAGAAATTGTACTATCATGGAAATGGTGCGATGCATGATCGATGATTTTAGACTAGCAAGGACATTCTGGGAAGAAGCAACAAAAACATCAATGTATTTGTTGAACAGAGTGCCCATAGTTCCTCTTGACGGAGTAACACCACAAGAATCATGATAAAAAAGTAATCCATCTATTGCACACCTCCGAGTATTCAGGTGTAAAGCAAGTATGCATATACCCAAGAAAAATAGAAAGAAATTGGATATGAAATAAAAAAAACTCATCTTCATTGGGTACAATGAAGATAATCTTGGGTACAGATTGATGGATCCTAAGACTAGGAAATTCTACACCAGCAGAGATGTTGAGTTCTTTGAGAATAAGGAAGCAAAGTCTCCTCCTCCACACTCACATGATGTAGATTTTTAACTAGTTGTAAAAACTAAATTTGATGTTACCACTAATGATGAAAGTGATGATGGGGATGATGGTGATGAGTAGATAGACCCATGACCCATGGGAACAATTCAACGTATGGCCAAGTGGTATACTAGCATGCTACGAGATGTAAGAATGGATGCTCCACTGAATACATCCACCACTGGACCACAAACTAGCAGTAAAGCAAGAGAAGACATGAAATTTTCTTTGATGAGTAGAGTTATTGAATCTGATGAGCCATCTATAGTCCAAGAAGCCTACAGTCAAAATATTGGAAAGATTCCATGGATATTGAATATAACTTAAAAGGAACAATAACCACATCGTACCAAGCTAAGAACACAGATGCTAATCAAACACCACGATCAATAAGATGAAAGTAATTCATGAGAATAACTTTACATAAACCTTTGCAAACAAATGACCATAAATATCATATATTACTATGGAACTCAATGAAATACAATGAGAATGGGCCTTGCTTATACAGGAAAGGGATAACAATCTCAGAACCACTCAAGGTTGTAGATCAAGCCATAAATCATGGAAAGAACTACTCATTAAAGAACTAGTAAGTCCATATATTTAGGAGAGAACTGCACATCAAGGATCTAGTCAATACCATAGATCAAGGAAAGAACTATACCTAACAACTAGATAATATCCCCCCAATATCTAAATAAATAAAAAGAAATATCGACACACATAAGTGAGTGAGAATAAATACATTAAAGGTAAATAAAGTACCTAGGTGAACATTTACTAAGGTAAATACCTACTCTAGCACCCCCCTCAGTAAAGATAGGGGACAAAATAGAAGTGGCATGTCCACAATATGAGTCACGGTAACTAGGCATGATGAGGTACTCATGTAAAATATATCCATGAAGAAATATCGAAGCAAAAGAAGGAAAGAATCCTGCTAGAAGGAAAGAGAAAGAAGAAGAAGAAGGAAGATGTTCTCAGGAACACCCCCCAAGAACAACTTCCGAAACCCCAAGCATTCCACGTAGCTCAAGGTATCGAGGTGATGAAAAAGGCTTCGTAAAGATGTCCACAACCTACTACTAAGTTGGAATGTACTCCAAGAAAAGAACTCCATCTTGAATGCGCTGATGAATGAAGTGGATGTGTATCTCAATATGCTTGGTCCGCTAGTGCAAAACTAGGTTGCTAGAAATGTTAATCGCACTTTGGTTGTCACACCAAAGTACAATTGGTTAATCCTTTGGGAATCCAAACTTTTTCAATAACTGTCGAAGACAAAGAATCTGTTGACTCGTTGTAACTTTTGCCCTGTACTTTTCCTCTAAATATGAAAGTGTAATAACCTGTTGCTTTTTACACACCTAAGTAATAGAATCTACCTGTCATCAATAGAATCTACCCAATTTGAATCTGTATACCCAACCAAATAAGTAGAACCCCTAGTGTAGTGTAGCCCAAAGTGGGAAGTGCCCTGTAAATAGTGTGAAATCCTTTTAGCATCCTGCTAGGGAATACTATGAGGAGAATGTGTGTACCAAGATACAAGCCCTAATGTAAATGAAATATTAGGGTGAGTATAGGTGAGGTACATGAGACTCCTAACCAACTTCCTATACAATAGGATCACAAAGTGGAGTGGTACATATGGAAGTAAGAGTAACCCCAAACTAAAAAGGAGATGGACTTGGCTTGCAATCAACCATATCAAAGTGCTGAAGAAGATCATGGGTGTACTTTTGCTGACTCAAATGAATCCTTGAATCTATCTGAGAAATATGCAAACCAAGGAAATAATGCAATAACCCAAGATCTCTCATGTCAAACTATGTAGAAAGAACCCTCTAAATAGTCTGAATGTGGGAAGAAGAGATTCCAGTAAGTAATAGATCATCAACATAGAAGACAAGTATCACAATATCCTCACCAACATGCTAGAGATACATTGTATGATCAGAGTGGAAACAAACAAAACTAGTAGATAGAAGAAAAGAATCCATCTTCTCATACCAAGCTTGAGGGGCTTGTTTCAGACTGAAGAGAGACCCTCAGAGCCTACAAACAAGAGGAGAATCCTAAAAAAATCCAGCCGATTTCTCCATGTATATTTCCTCTTGTAAATATCCATTTAAAAATGCACTCTTCATGTCCATCTAGTATATGGGCCACCCTTGTGATGCAACAATAGTAAGTACAAGGTGTACATAATCCATCTTGGCAACGGGTGCAAAATTTTTAGAGTAATCAATACCTTCGACTTGTAAAAAACTCTTTGCAACAAGATGAGCCTTATAATTGTCAATGGACCCATCAACTATGTATTTGGTTCAGTATACCCACTTACACCTAACCATATTTCTTCCTTTAGAAAGAGATACCAAATCTGAAGTATGATTCTTCATCAAAGAAGAATACTCAGCTGCCATCACATCATCCCACTCTTGTATCCCATGAGCCTTTGAAAAAGACTATGGATCCTTAGAAACTGCCTAACACAAAATTGTAGAACCTGTAGAATGTGTGTGATGATGCCTAGTGGGTGGAAGATCATGTATGAAAGGTGTTTCCTCATAAAATTTAGTATGAACCCACTTAGGCATAATGAAAACATCAGTGGGAATAGGATCATCGATGACATCTATAACCTCCTCATTTATCTCCTCAAAGAAAGGATCCTCAAGATGAGATGAATAAGAAGGAGGCATGGAAGAAGATGAAGAATCATGAGGAGTGAATCGCTCATCAAACTGAACATGTGTTCAAAAAATAACGTCATGAGTATCAGGATCTAAAATTTGATAAGCTCTCATGTCCTCATAATACCCTAAAAAGATCAAGGGTTTTCTCTTCTTATCGAAAGCTTTCCTTTTCTTCTTTGGCATAAAGGCCCAAGCATGGATCCCAAGGACTCGAAAAAATGAGACATCTGGCTTAGTGTTGGACCAAGCTTCCTTTGGAGTCAAATGCTCAAGTGATCTATGTGATATGCAATTCTGAATGTAGTTAGCACAATTAACTACTTCTACCCAATAGATAGGAGGTAAATCTATAGAATGCATCATACAGTTAGCCATTTCCTTCGAAGTTCTATTCTTCTACTCTGCTAAGCCATTTTGTTGTTTTATGAGGAATAGAATGCTGGTGAATAATGCCTTGAGTTGCCAAAAAATTATAAAACTCACTGTTGAAGTACTCCCCCCCATTATCAGTGCGAAGGTTCTTTATGCAACTCAAATATTGTTTCTCAACTAAATCCTTAAATACTTTGAAGTGTAAAAAAAACATCACTTTTGTACTTGAGAAAATAAACCCAAGTACACCTTGAGAAATTATCAATAAAGGTAAGTACATACTTAGCTCCATTGAAAAAGGGGGTAGGAAAAACCATCAAGTCACTATACACAAGCTCAAGTGGTGAAGAAGCTCTCTTAGAAAAATTCTTAAGAAATGGATCTTGGTGTTGTTTCCCTAATACACAGGCAAAGAAAAATCCCTCAAGAAAAGAAACTCTGGGAAGACCGTCTACCATACCATGAGTGCTCAACTCCTTTAAATGTCTATAATTAAGATGTCTAAATATTTCATGCCAAATATTACTCTCTGAATCTGCATGAGAAATCAATCATGTCCCTATAGAAGAAGTGTCATAAAAACCCTCAAAGTGATATAGTCTAAAACTATGATCAAAAATACCATGAACAACAAGTGAATAAGGCTCTAAAAAAGTTCGTACTTCTGCTCCATGTGGTGTAAAAGTCATTGTTTTCCCTTGACCAAAATGACAAATTTTATATACAAAAAACATATTTGTAGTGATGTTAGGAACATATAATGCATCTTAAATACCACCACCATCAAGTTGTATATCACCTTTTCCCTCAAAAGAAAGAAAGGAAGAATCTCCAACCTCAATTTTGGAAGTAGAACTCAAACCTAGAGAAACAAAAGACTCCTTGGAAGAAGTCATGTGATGAGAACCACCAAAATCTATAACCTAACTGTCTGCTAGTGGTGACAGAGATCTCCCAACAACATTAAGTGTTTTTCCATGCTGATTAGAAGGAGGTGGAGTGGAGATAGAAATTTTTTGTTTCTTGACTACATCCTCTAATGCTTGCATTCTCTTATAACACCTATGTTATTTATGACCACTGCCCCCACAAAAAAAGTATGAAAGGCTAGATGTATTCTTGGAGTTAGAAGACTTCTTGGGTTAAGAGTTGTTTTCTTTGGGTTTAGGAGCACTTTGAGATGGAGAAGGGGTGGATTTGGTTTTACTTTTAGTCTTCCCTTTCCCTTACGATTAGATGTAACTAATTCCTTTTGAGAGGTGGAAGACTCAAAGTGAGAAAATTTAGATTCTTCCCTAGCAAGTCTTTCACAAAATCATCCTTAAGCTTTAAGCCCTCATATGACTAGGGGCTAAGGATTTCAATGGGGACTGTGTGGACAGTGACCTACATTGCCAAAAATAGCAGGACATGGAATTTTCAAAAAAAGTCTCCTGCATACAAAATGAAAATGCTATGCCGCAATAGGAAAATAACCAGTACAGATCTTGAGAAACTCAACAAAACCTTGAAAATTAATTTTTGAGATTCGTTCCTCCCTGGAACGGATTCCAACGTAGTGTAGTCCTTTCCTTTGCAATAACAAAAAAAACTCAAAAAATGACTGCCTCCAGAAATAGTTGAGTTTATAGTCGATCGTAGGGTTTTTGAACCTTTCAAATCAAATGGAAGCTTCTCTTTTGCATAAAAATGACACATCAACAAGATATGAACAAATATCGAATATATGAATATACAAAGAACTTAATTGTAAAATAAACTTACAGACGGATGCCAATATCAATCTCCTTCTCTGATACCCTAAAAGGAACGATAACCAGTTCTTACCAAGCCAAGAACACAGATGATAATAACACCATGATCAATAAGATGAAAATAATTCACCATAATAACATTACATAAACCTTTGCAAACAAATGACCAACAATATCATATATTGTTATGGAACTCAACGAAATAGAATGAGAATGGACCTTGCTTATATAGATAAAGAATAACAATATAAGAACCAGTCAAGGTCCTAGATCAATCCATAAATCATGAAAATAACTAGTCACCAAAGAACTATTTAAGTCCATATATTTAGGAGAGAACTACACATCAAGGATCTAGTCCATAACATAGATCAAGGAAAGAACTATACCTAAAAACTAGATAATATCCCCCTAATATATAAATAAATAAAAAGAAATATCCACACACATAAGTGGGTGAGGATAAATACAATAAAGGTAAATAAATTACCTAGGTGAACATGAGTAAGGTAAATACCTTCTCTAACAAAACTTAGTGATGAAAAACTATACTTGGCAGCTTGTTGATCTTTCACCAGGGAAGAAACCCATTGGATGCAGATGGATATTTAAAACAAAGTACAAAGAAGATGGGACATTAGAAAAGTAAAAAGAAATATTAGTAGCAAAGGGGTATGTAAAAAAATAAGACATTTACTACAAGGAGACATTTTCTCCCACAGCTAAGATCAAAATGATCAGGATGATCTTTTCTCTAGTTGCACAGTTTGGTTGGAAAGTCCATCAAATGGACGTAAAAAATTCCTTTCTGAATGAATATTTACAAGAAGAAGTCTACATGACTCAACCTAAGGGATATGTTATACCTAGTCAAGAAGAAAAGGTATGCAGACTCGGGAAATCTCTGTATGGCCTTAAATAGGCACCCTGGGCTTGGTACATCAAAATTGATGAGCATCTCGTACAACATAAATTTGTTTGAATTCCATACGATCCCAATATTTATTTCAAAAATCAAGGGGGGAGATTGTGATTTTTGTTGTCTTTGTCAATGATCTAGTAATCACTGGAAGTTCAGTGAGGATGATCGATGTACTAAAGAAAGATCTTAAATGATCATTCGACATGACAGATCTCGGGTTGATGCATTATTGTCTTTGGATTGGAAATATGGTAGAAAGAGAATCACATCTTTGTTTCTCAGATGAGATATACCAAGACAATTCTTGAGAAATTTAGGATGATGGATTACACACCTATTGCTACACCTATAGAGAAAAGATAGCAGTTATCTCATTCAGATCCATCTCCTATGGTAAATGCCACTCTCTTTTGGCAATTGATCGGGAGTCTCATTTACCTAACCTACACTAGTCCAGATATCAATTTTGCAGTGAGATATCTATCTAGGTTCATGAAAGAACCCAAAGTTTTTCATTGGAAGGTAACAAGGTGCATCTTGAGATATCTCAAGGGAACATTAGATCTTGGTCTAGAATACAAGAAGAACGATAACTTCTTCTTATAAGGATATTTAGATTCAGATCATGCTGGAAACATTGATGACAGAAAATCCACTTCAGGGTTTGTGTTCTTTATGGGATCTGGATCAATATCATGGGGAAGCAAGAAACAACACTTTTTTTCTTGCTCTTCTACAGAAGGCGAGTATAGTTCTACAGGTGAAGCTATTTGTGAAGCGATATCGCTGCGTCACATACTTGAAGGACTTCAAATACCACAAGAAAAATTGACCACTATGTATGTAGACAATGAAGGCTTTCTAAAACTTGTTCACAATCCAGTTTTTCATGAAAGAACAAAACACATTTAGGTACATGTATATTTCATACACAAGCATGCCTTGAAACAAAATATACAACTTCTGTTTTGTCCAACAATTGAACAATGAGAATATATCTTCACAAAGTCACTTGCATGTGACAATTTCGAGTTGTTCAAAGAGTTTCTCTCTTCATCCCTTGAGACAATGAAAAATTAAGGGGGGGAATGTTAGGGTAATTATATTTTACCTAGGTTAATTATGCATTGCACATAGTTAGTTTGATATTTTTTATATGGTTATATTTATTTATAACCTTCTATATTGTTTTATTCAAATGCACGGGAGTTGTTATATTGTTTTAACAATACTATTATTTGTATTGTTTTACAGTTGTACCTGTGCAAATTGTTTCCTTGTTTGTATATGGCTGTCTAATGTGTATAAATATTGTAGCACATCTATTGTAAATTGATTTTGATCATTAATAAAATATTCTAGGATTTCATTCCTATTTTACATATACCTCTTGTTGAATCCAAAATATGCACTGTTATCATATCACCGGGGAGGTCCAAGCAGTGTGGGGAAATTATCGGCCTCAATAAGCTCTAATGCTTTAACATCACTTGTAAATTTAGCTCGCGAAATAGTGATTGAAGCATCCTTCAGCACTCCAATGGGCATGGCCCTTGTTTTATTGTCCATGTACAACACATTTTAAGATGGCTGTAATGGTGGCCTTCTCATCTGGTTATAAGCATCTAAGGTGAGAACATTGACCTCCACACTTGTATCTATAAGGATATTACTTACCAACCACCCATTGATCATTGCATCCAATGTAATTTCCTAGTCATATTCATGGTCCTGTGGTGGAAAAATTGTATGAAGGATCTGGCGCTCTCATTCAATCCCTACATGTGGAAACTTCTCTCGCAACCACTATCATAAAAAAGGAATGATGTTTTCTTTCCTCAACCTTTTGCATACTTATTTCAAATCATCATCATATTTCTCTGAGATCTCAGTACCAGTTGTTCATCCCCTCTCGTGTGCTTTTTCTTTCAAACATTGAATCTCTCCCTGAATCTACCTTATGAAAACCATGGTCTCCCGATAAACCCCCTTCTACTAAGATGCATCTAGATACTTTGCATGTACAAATTCTTCCCTCCTAATGAGAGGTTTCACCTTACCCTGTTCATGTGCGTGTGCAGCCTCTATGTGTATAGTGACTAGTAAAGGTTGAAGTTTAGGCTCAACCATCTTCTTTGGTGCACATTGCACACACTCCACCTTAATCATAGCTGCACCCTTGTCCTTCTTATTATTCTTACCGATATGGGCATACATATATGGATAATCATAAACCTTGTATGCCTTTCCACAATATACACATACCTGATTATTTGGACACTCACGCTGATAATGATCAAGCAATCCAAATGTATAACATATCCCTTGTGTAAACCTTTCATGGAAAACACAACCTCTTGTCCTAAATCTACCTCTAAAACCTCTACTACCATTGTTGTGCGCTTCAAGTTTTTTTCCTTCTTACGCCTACGAGATGCCTTTCATAGTGGTCTAACGAAACCCTATTTCACATGCCTCATGAATATGATTTGATCAAATTAAATTCAATGGTGTCATGGGTATGCGCATCACATATTTTACAATACATGGAGACATTATTCTATGCCACACATTATAAAAATGGAAAATTACATACATCATGATTCTTATGACACATCTTATATGATGTCAACAATATGTGTACACTCATGTGCGAGAAGCTATCCTTTATATGTCCTTTAACCTCAAAATTTGTGCACCAAAGTCTGTTGCACGTCTCATGCGTTATATTGGCAGATAACTTCTCCAATTGAGAGGCCATTGTTGCAATCTGAACTTCAAGGAATTGACTTACCCCCGTGTTAACACTTATAACTACTTTAGCATGCATAGCTGCTTCCAAGGCTTCATGTGGATTAGTGAATGTCTTGTGTGAAATTTCTGTTCAGATTGGTGTCAACAACCCTCCCATAAACCACTCCGTATGCTAGATTTGATGAATATCATAGGAAAGTTTAGACAATAAAGTCTTAAAATATGCATCATATTATCGAACACTCTCAGATAGGCCTTTCTTAATACCTTCAGTGCATCAATATTGTGTTTCTCAAACTATAATATATGAAACTCAACCAAGAAGGAAATGTGCAATGTATCATAGTCAGTTACAGTTTGATTGAATCATATTTTCTATACCAAATATATGCATGCCCTTGAAGTGTGGCGGAAAATTCACTTTTCTTTCTGTTAGGAGCTATTATTCTCTTAGATCTCCATAATAACTCACACTTATGAACATGTTTAGTTGCATCTTACACACCCCTATAATATGAAAAGTGAAGATACATCTCAAATAAGATCTGAGGTGTCTTCTTATGTGGATGCTGAAGTTCTAATGGTTATTGTGATGGTTATTGTGGCCCTTTTTCTAGAGTAGGAACAGATCCTAAACCTAATCCTCCACTAGGATTACCTCCATGTGGTGGCTGACCTGAACCTCCTCAGTCTCACGCCATGAAGTGGGGCCTTGTTGAAGAACTACCTTGTGTCCCCGTGGTTGTGCTAAACTACAAACCAATTGTTTGTCCTATAACACAACCAAGCATACTACTCCCAACTGGTAGTACGTCATTAATTTTTCTTGACGATGCTTCCTGAGCTGATACCAATATATGCTTACCTTTATCTCCTACATAATGTTATGATACCAAATTACCTTCATTCTCACCTTTGTTATGATAATATTATACAAAAACTTCTATATTCCAAGCACCTTGCACAAGGGCTAGGGGCCAAAGTTTGGTCAGATGCTCTCTAGTGGTTCTCACTCTTTCCTTATACTCACTCTCATTAGATGATAAAGGGGATCTCCTACTACACTTTACCAATGTAGAGAGGACATGATCCTTTTTTCACTTGCCTCTTGTAGGGTTATCATCACTTCCGTCAGTCATCATTATTCTTGATCTCAGCGCCTCATAAACTTCCATTTATCATGCATCATTATACCTGATTCATCTTTCTTCCCTCTCTCTCTCTCTCTTCCATTTGTACTGACACCATCCTTCCTGAGCCCTTGTCTTTCCCCTATGCATGGTGGGTTTTAACCTACTATTGGTAAGTTTCCCATCCCATGTTCAATAATAAAATCCTTTGTTGCTAAAGGTAGCACATGTATATATGATCCCCTAGGCTCACACAGAAACTAGAAATCTACTTCCTTTGGGCACGAGTATGTCAAAATGACATAGTCCAATGTATAACTATTCTACATAGCTTCCCGAAAATGATCTACAACTCTTGTTGATGATGTATCGAAATCAGAGAGTGCCTGGTAACCTTCATGTCTCCAAATTTTCTTTCTTCCTATCCAGGTACCTCTGTTCTGTGTGTAAGCCACCAACCACTTGTATAATTCTACTAGGAAAAATATGAAGAACATCTCATACAAACAATCATATAGGTTGTCTTCCACCCAATTTCATGCATTAAAATCAGGTCCAGTGTTATATCTTTGAGCAAAGACATCATGACTGTCATACACCCAAAGTTCAATATTCTCCAAGGATATCTGGAATGCCATGTACATGCAACATCTTGACAAGAAAATAGGGTTCCTACAATAGAACTAAAATGTAGTCTTTTTTTATAGCAACACCTAGCTAGGTGTGCTTGTACTTCATCCAGACAATTTTAGAAGCTCACATGAAGCACACACAACTACTAGGTCCCTTCTTTGTTTTCTTAGCAAGATGCTAGACATGCATATTCATCATTCATGCAAGAATATATACCATAGCATAATAATTTAATAAAACATATAATAAGGAAATCATTAATAGCTAATGAATAATAAGATTACAATACCCATCAATCCATGTTTAGATATAGTCACCTTAGAAATACATACACAATTATTCATAACAAAACACAATTGATTACATAATAAGTATGATGATTATATCACAAGTGCTTACAAGTAGGCTTGGACCATGCGCGCTCACATAGTGCTCATATGAACTCTAGTATTGACCCACTACTCCATCAAAACTCAGAACTTACTAGCTAGTAACTACAAGGATTCTACGCGTATTTGTACATGGTGGGGAATCACCCCTCACCGATTACATGCACCTTTCCTAATAATAGGTGTGCTCTAATAATAACCCACATGCTCTTTTAGCTTGTCTTAACAATAGATTGAGCTATAAATAACTCCATACTTTATCCTTCTTTAATCATATTATTAAACACCATCTCTGAATGTGGTTTTCCTTTTTCGTATGTGATTTTTATTTATAACCTTTGCATGCATGCTAAGCTATCTTATGCTTTTGTCTATTTTTAGTACTTCCTCAAAAATTGGCTATGTCCTAAATTTGTACGCATGTGTTCGAGCCTTCTGCATGCTGACCTATTATATAGTAGTGCGCACACCTCCATGCACTATTCTATTTAACTTTTATACTCATGCACATGCTTTTGCATGGTCCTCCGAACTTGTATAACTAGTTTATACCCTAAGTGTGTCCTCCTGCATGCAGTCCTTTGTGCATAACTGACACTTAGTCATTTATGCAACCAATAATGAAAATGGATTATATAATGAAAATGATTATGATTGTCCTCTTTCTCCATTTATCATAATCATTGGTGGTGTTTCTTACTATTCTAATGGTGATATGTAAATTGATAATAATGATGAATGTTCTCCATATTCATCTCATATAGATCATGATGCACATATTAAACTTTTTATTCCAAGTAATAATGATATTTCTATTAGTATCCCTCATAAATGCACCAATATTATTCCTATTTACATTTCTCCTCTTTCTCATGAATACATTAATGATGTTTATGTTTGTGTCTCTACTCTTCATAATGAGTGTAAAATAATATTCCTATTTACGTCTATTAAATGGATCCTATAAATGATAATGTGGAAAATGATAACATAAATTCTATATCTCTTCAAGAATGTGAGCATGAGAGTTCTGCATTTCTTGATACTAATGATAGTATTTTCACTAGGCCTATTCTGCATGAACTATATGTGATCAATGATGAAGTCCCTTTGGACCCTCATTGTCAACCTAAACCCATAGTTCTTAATATTCCACCTTTACTCAATACTACTATTCCTAGACAAGATGGATTATCTAATACATCTTTTGAAATGAAATAGTGCTCATATGGCTGCTGTTAATGGTAAGATGTAAACTTGAACAAGCTTCTTAATACTTATGATCGGCCTCTTAATGAGGTTATTTCTTTCATACATATGGTAGGTGATTTGAAATGTAAAGTGCATACTTTTACCCTATAAAGTAAGGACTATTGTGTTGGTATTTATTCTAATAATATTTATGGAATTGTCATTCAGTGCAAAAAATTTTAATACCCCTTCCATAGATATTTTGTTATGCCTAAACATTTGTTGTTTGATGAGTCTATCAACCCTTATCTTCATCTTAAACAGTATAAGTTTTTATAGATACTAAAATTTGGTAACTTTTCCTTAACAATGATAAGTTTGACTATGTTTCCTTGCTAAAAAATGCTCACATTCTAAGTCCAATCAATAAATATTTATATATATTTCCAAGATTTCTCACCTTTACACCATTATCTATATAAAATTTAAGAAATATTAATTAATAAAAGTAGTAAAGTATCCATGTGCATCATGCTAAAAAAATTTGGTATTTGCATCACACTTCTTCTATCCTAGCCTATATAGTTTGGTCATGTTATGAAATCCGGTCCTATCCAACTTGCATGGTCCTGAACTTTGTTATCTAATGACCCTATTTTCAATTTTAATTTATTTATTGTGTCATTTTACCTTCGTAGGGTTGTCCTTATCTGAATATTTCACCTATGAAAGGGTATATAACCACGTCAATATCACTTTGTAACTCACCTAACATTCATACAAGATATTATTGTAAATATCATTCCAAAGCTACTCAAGGCCCTCAAAATTCCTCCCCAATTGGTGGCACATCAATTAGATCATCCTCTATCATAGGTATGAAGAAAATAGTTACGTTAAATATTTAATATTCCTCCATTTCCAAGCATGTAAATGACATAGAATCATGTCTTAGAAATATTAAATTGACTCTAAGCATTGTCATTCCATTTTGAAAATGGATAATGTGGTATTTCAAGTTTTTGATACTATTTTTTTGCGTATCTATATATCTAGATCTAGTTTATTTTAAAATTTACATCTAAGTCATAGGATGCAATCATTTGTTATAAGAGAATATTTTGATATAAAAAATTTACATCTAAGTCTCCTTCTCCTCTTGTGTATTTGAGCTATCTTTTTAACTTTTATCAATCATTATAAGAAATTAATGCATTATTCTAGTTATGAATGGTTACTATTGATTTTGTTAGATCAAAATAGTCTCTTGTAACAAACCATTGCATCCTACTTATTTTTGTGCACTTTATATAGAATAATTTTATCAGGGTATCAATATTTTGTGAGCTTGACTCATGCTTGAATCTATTAACCCTAGTTTTTACATGGCTTCTCCTTCATCTTTTATTTCATATTCTTCAATCTTCCAAGGTTTAAATTCATATTACCCTCTATTGCATGCTCTAAATATAGTTTTCAAAATATTCTCTAGGGCATCATGGTATGCCCTTCTCTTTGGGACTCTTTCTTAGCACAATATTTGGAATTTCAATTTTTCTCTATTTAGAAATACACACATAATCAGAAAAGTATACACATTTTTGAAAATTTCCTAGAGATCCTTCTGTATAATATTAAGATCCTAAGATATTTATCTTTGTTTCATAAAATTAATTGTCTATTTTTATAAATAGTCATTTTATTGATTTAATGACGGTCACTTTTTTTTCAACATCACTTATTCGCATATTCCTTCCAAATTTGGGATTACTATTATTTTAGGTCCCATAGTTTGTAGTATTTTAAGTATTGTCCTTCCATGTAGTATCTCATTAATTATTCTTTACATTTATATGGATTAGTATTGTAAACCCTCAAATTTAGAAATTTATCCTTTTAATACTACTAGTTGTGAGTGTACTCCTTTTCTAATACAAATACCTGCATCATATCCCCATTTAGCACATCTTATTATTTCTCTCCCAAATTTCTTATTCCTACAAAATGATGTATCATAAAATTATAAAACCAAATGCATAAAATTAGTAGTTAACCTCTAATGATCATGAATCAACTTCCATATTTCACTCATTTTCACCTTTTCCAAAACCATATAATAGGGTTAGGATGTAATTTCTAGTCCTAACCAACCTATACGGTTATATACAGACACATCCTCCAAATTTGGTTTCAATTGCATTATCTTTTTTGGGTCTTTTAATCCTATTTTTTCATCCTTTACATAACAAATTACGTTCAAAAACCTATATAATCAAGTTAAAATCACCTCATTTTCAAACCTAGAACTCTCACGAGCTCTTGTTGTAAGTAATAATACAAAAGGCATTGTAGGCTCCTTGAATCTTCACAAAGTTTATGTGCATCAACTAGAGAAGCCACTACTATAGTTTTGAGTCACTCAACCAAGTCAAGGAGTCCATATTTCCTCATTTAAAAGCACTCAAATATCCTATCTCAATGTCTTAGAAAGAGCACAATTATTTCAAACATGGTTAAAGTGGTTCAAATTGACAACTAGTTCCATTGATATATATATATATATATATATATATATATATATATATATATATATATATATATATATATATATATATATATATATATTGCATGCTAGGTGGAGAACTGCATGTGGTTTGATGATTCTTCATAGTCGTGTTAACATAGGTGGTGCATGTATTTCATTTCAACCATAACACTAACTTTCTTGCATTGTCTCTTAGTCACAGTTAGGGTTTGAGGTCTATTCAACCAATTTCATATGGTTTTGGGATTCTGTGACACTTAAAATTTGACACTGATACAAATTACTAGACGACCAAAGGGAAAAAAGTTATGGACCCCACTCAAAGAAGGTCCAAGAGTGTATAGAAGATCCATGACCATATAATTGATCATGGCAGAACCGTATGGTTCCATACCAGAATGTTTTCATGCAATAGTAATATGAAAACAAGTTAAGTACTTCTAGTTTGTTTACCCATTGTACCCATATTCTGTGTGTGTGTGTGTGTGTGTGTGTGTGTGTGTGTGTGTGTGTGTGTGTGTGATTTATCACTATGTATGGCTAACTGTACCTTCCATGTTATGTATTTGAGCTTGTAAAATATTTTTTATTAGTAGTTACTAATATTAATGTGTTGTTGTGATATTGCATGTTTAATGTTGGAAGTTAATGAATTAAAATAAACCATGTAACAAACCTTACATTCCTTTTTATTTTTTTGCATTCCAAGACATAAATCTATGAACTTAAAAAGTTTGTAAAAATTTGTTAAACTCAACTCTAGAATCGAATTATTTTTTCTAAAACCCTAGCACACCAAGGGTTCACTTTTATATGCTTATCTCATTCATTCTCAATGTTATATTTGTATTTATAATATATATGATTATGTATCTTCCTCAAATATTATATGATATTCTATTCAAGACTAAGGGTTCACTCTCATATATTGGTATGATATGTTATCCCTCTAACCAAGTCCATGCTCATATTTTGCATATGGATGTGGGCGCTTGTGATGACCTTACTTATCACATGACTAATATGACTCCTACCTATATGGATATATAATATGAGATCTTTCTTGTCACCACAGACTAGGGTTTAGGTTTTAGGTTTTGATCCTACCCCTCTATTTCCCACACTTAATGTAATTACAACAAGAAATAATAAGCACCAAATTGGGGGAACCCCACCTTTTCCTCCACCACCTAAACATCCTTTTAGCTAAAACTAGTGATCCCTTTAAAGGGTATGGTATATTAGAACAACTTAGTAAAATCTTTAATTAAATATCTAGATCTTAGAGCTACTTAATAAAGCACTTTTTTACAAATATATTTTACAAGATGCATTGCAATATTTCACCTTAGCTAATGATACTCAAGAAGATACCTTTTTTTCTATCATAGATACATTCAAGAGCATTGATAAGATCATTGATTTTCATGAAAATGAAATTCCTCCTATATCTAATGAGGAAAAATGCTCTCCTCTTCTTATTACTACATGCATTGAGGGGTTTTTCGTCAAGTGAGTATTGATCAATAATGGATATGTATAAAATATATGTTCACATTCATTACTTACACAAATGGGTATTTCTCCTACTACGATTGATACAAACACTACTACAATGGAAGTCTTTTATAATGTTATATGATATAATTTAGAAACTACCACCTTTGATATCCTCATTGGTCTTGAGAAGTTACCTATTACTTATCACATCATGGAAAATGCTTTTCATTAGAGTATACACTTAGTATGTACTTGGATTCATGATATACATGTTATCCCATCTACTTTTCATCAATGTGTCGAATTCCTCCAATATAGTTATAAACATTTTATACATGCCAACCCATACCCTTTCAATTATTGTCAAGATAATATGTCTAATTCACAAGTATAAATCCTCCTATGTAACCAATTCCTATGGATAAATTGCATACAAATGTTTTAAAAAAAAATAGACACAACTCCACTCCCATTATCCCTACACTATCATTGGTTGAAACCTAAATTGATATGCTTACTCATGTGTCTCCTACATCTATTTTTTCCCCTTCACCCAACCTTTTGGATTGTTCTATCAATAATATACTTTTAAAAATAATTCCTTTGATAGATATGATGATCATATTAAAATTACTGATGATAATTTACATAAGCTCAATTATAAGGTGGACACTTCTTATTATCAAATACCTATTATTAATACTACTCAAAAACCTATGTTTAACATATTTCCCACCTATGTCATGGAAGAACCTAGTCATAGTTCTAATACTACCACTTCTTTACCACTATTTATGGAATAACCCAAAGATTTATATGTTGCTATTTGCTCTAAGAATAATGATCCATCTCCCCCACCTAATCTATTGGCTCATTTTTTTAAAACAAGAAAAATTTGAAAACTAATCCTTAGATAGTGGTGTCAATTTAAAATTTAATCCCATTGATGAAGAAGAGTCTTTTTTGCTTCTCTATTTATCTCCACTATTCTAGGAAATTATTGAATAAAATATGCTATATATGACACTTCTATAACTACTACCTTAGCCACACATGATACATATTCCCTTTTACAACATGTTGTCAATACATTTGATATTATACTAACTATTACTTTTTTCACTATTCCATCACAATTTGATGCCCCACAAGAGTTATTATCTATCTTGTTGGATCTTGACATACTTACTGTACCCTTTACACAAAATTAATTTACCACTATTGATGTAGAAGCATCCAAGGTCTAGTGCAATCCTACATAATTTTTGGTAAAGGTCTATACACATAAAATTTTGAGAGATGCATGAGAAGGAAGAGGAAACACATAAAGGAAAGGGTAAGTTTTCATGGAAGTGGGTGAACACGTTGCACAATAAAAATATGCATGGGCATAGTGCATGTGAAAGTGTGTAGAGGACTTGTGGTAGGATGATATAGTAGAGTATGCGAGGAGGATTAAGGACCAATGATACACATAGGATTTTGGTAGAAGGATGGAGCTTGACCTATATTTGCATGATAGAGGCGCAAAAATATATTAAAGGGGTTATGTGCAAGGGTCAATATAGTACAAGAGAATTAATAAGGATTGCATAATAGATAAGGTTACTTAGGAAGAATGTGAATGTTTGGGAGAAGGACAAGAAGCCATAAAAAATGCGTGAAAATAAATTAAAGGTGAGAATTAAATAAATGAGTGCACGAAAGAAAAAATCATGGCATGGAAAAGGAGTGTGCAACAAGATGAGTAGTTGGAAGACAAGACGAGAATGTTAGAATTTACTTGATATGGATGATGACAAGGATGTATTCTTAGAAGAACCAACGATGATATTGAAATGAAACAATAGAGGCATGATAGATCAGAGAATTAAAGGATCTTAATTTAAATTTGAACATGAGCAAGAAACTTTGTAAGTATCTATAAGGAACCAAACCCACCCAAAGGCAAATTGAAATTAGGAGAGAAATGGGAAAAGAACAAGGCATATATCTATTTAAGGAGGGAGAGTCCACAATTTTTGAGTTTTTATCCATGGTAGTTAAATGTGCTTGTGAGCACATGTCCAATCCAGGATAGGTATTAGGGAGTACACCATAGAAATGTCTGAAAGCTCCATGTAAATGGTTTTAAGCTTCATTTGAGAGAAAATACATGTAGATTTTGTAAATATATAGAAACCTTAGAGTTTAATTATGTTGTGTTGACTCTCAAAATAACATGCTTGGGGAGTACCTGGTAGAGCTTCATGTCATCAAGTGGTATTAGTGTTGGTTCGTTCCTATGAGAATATAAAAATTCTAAATGTGAGGTAACTAGTGCAAAATTATGTTTTATCCATCGTGAAGAAAATGCGTGTAGAGAACACAGGGAGAGATCCCAAAGTATAACGACTATATGAGTTAATAATATTGTGTGAGAAGTAAAGATTACTCCAAAAGGAAGGGACTGTTCAGATGTAACAATTGCAAAAGTATTAGAGAGAGTGATGGAGGAACTTAATGGTGTTAAGACTAGAATTGAGGATGTAGAGAAGGACCACTAAAGGATACAGGGTCTTGTGATGCAAAGTACCCAAGAGAAGGAGGTGGAAGACATAGAAAAGAGGCTAGGGCATAGAGAAGATTGCATGAATAAAACACTAGTGGAGAGGAAAAGGGAAGAAAATGAGTGTATAGAGGCACAACCAAAGGTTCTGTAGCTAGAGCACAAGAGTGTAGAAGAATAATACATAGGAGTACAAAAATATGATACATGAGATAAATTGTGTGGAGAGAGATGAAGAGTTGAGTGAAGCATGAAAAGATAAATCACCCAAGGATTGATGCAAGTACATAAGAGGATTGATGCAAGTAAAGAAAAGGATAGTTACTATAGACCATGAGTGTGTAAAATATTACGTGGATCCATGTGATGAAGTAGGTGAAAGGAGAGAAGAGAGTGCACAACCCAATGAAGAGGGGCACATGGAAGAAAGGGTCACAATAGGAGGATTAGAGTATGTAAATGATTGTACAAAAGAAGATGTCCATAAGGAAGGACAAATGGAGTGTGTAGTTAAGTGCATAGAAGAAGGGGCCTTGGTAGAAGGGAAGAACACATATGAATGAAATATGGGAGAAAATATAAGAAGAGGATTTGAGTAGTGTGAAGAAAAGCATGTGCAAAATAATGGGAGAGCCATTCTAGATAAATTAGAGGAGGATGGAGTTTATTGAATGCAACCAAAGTAGATTAGCCATAGAGTGCACATGAAAAGAGTGAAACAAAGGAGGGAGAGGACTGTGAATGTCTCAAGGAAGTGAAGCGTGTAGAAGAGAAAATGAGAGAAGAAGAATTTAAAATATAATTGCGTGAAGGAGTTTCACCAAAGGTAATTCAAGATGAAAAACTCAAGGAGGAGACATATGTAGAATAATTATGCAAGGAGTGAAGCACAAGAAGAGAAGAAGAGGAAAAAGAGATCCAAAAAGATCTCAAAGGAGAAGGTGAAGAGGAAGTCACTAAGGAGGGTGTGCATGATAAAATAAGCTACCCTATGGAAGAGATGAAAGATGGCCTAAAGCCACAAGAGGAGAAGCCTGCACAAAAAGAAAGCACAGAGAGTGTAAAAGGATTATGGTGCACTAGAGAGGGGGATAATATTACAAGGTATCCATGAAGAGAAGAGGATATAAGAATTCTGTAAGAATATATCATATATAAAGATGGAGACTACATGGAAGAAATGCACAAGATAGAGCATGCAAGACGGTAGAAGCATCATATTATTGAGAATCCCTAAGAAGAGAAGATAAAAGTGATGGATGGAGAATAAGAGGGAAGTGTTCAGAAATAGGCCTAAGTCCATGAATGCATGAGGAGATGGATGCACAAAGGGAAATATTTTTCATAAAGGATAGTACAAGAAGGGAGCGTGTAAGGTTCAAGTGCACAACAAAATCCCATAGATAAGGAAATGACACAAAGGTAGAAGGTCGTAGAAAGGGAGAAATAATGAAATAAGAGAAGATGAAGTGTACAAAGAAAAGAAACGAAAAGGATAGAAGTCACATTAATAAGATGAAAAGAGAACAAGAGAAGAAGAGAATACAAGGAGAGAAGTGAACACGGAAAATGAGAAATCCTAGAGATGAAGTAGGCAAGAAAAGAATAAATCCTAGAATGATTTAAGTAGAGTTGGATGGATAAAGGAAAACATGGACTCATATAGAAGAAATTTGGAGGTGAGCATAAACTCGTAAGGTAGAAGGATTGAGGAAGAAGCCTTATGAGGAGGAGGGTTCAAGGAAAGAAGATACTTGCATAGAAGAAGGATAATAAAAAGTAGAGACTCGCAATGGATTGGAAAGGGAGATCCATTTAGAGGTGGAGGTTGGGATATGGTGGCCATAATATCACAAGTGTGTGCAAGGTTGCATGGAGAAGTCACAAGAAAGTGATGAAGGATGAGAAGGGGCGTCAGAAGAAGCGCTACGAACAAGTTCAAAGGATGAAGGGACCATAACTATTTTGCTTGATAGTTTGAAGGGTGGTTCTTCCACTTACTCAATCTACTTAAGGAAGAACTCATGTTTAAAGTACCTTGTGTGTTTGAGGTAAGAGCATCCAAGGTCTAGTGCGATCCTACAAAAAAATGGTAAAGGAAAGTACACGGGGAATTAGGAGGGACACAAGACAGGGAAGAGGAAACACAAAAGGAAAGGGGAAGTTTGCGTCGAATTGCGCAAACAACTTATGCAATGGAAATAGGCATGGGTTCCATACATGTGAAAGCATGCAGAATACATGCGGTAAGATGACGAATTAGAGAAGATATGAAGGAATAATGTGCAAAAATGCACGTAGGATTCTGGTAGAAAACTGAAGCGTGGACTAGCTTGGTAGGATGAAGGAATGCTGAGATTTTGAAGGGATTATGTGCAAGGGTCGAGAAAGTGCAGGAACATAACTGAGGATTGTAAAATAGATAAGGTTTTCGCGGAGGAACTCAAATGTTTAGGAGAAGGCTCGAAACCCAAAAATAATGTGTGAAAATAAATTAAAGGTTAGGCTCAAACAAAGGATCGCATGATAGAAGAAAACTAAGGCATGGAAAAGGAGCACATGGAAAGATGTGTAGTTGGTGGAAAATATGGGGATGTAAAAATTTTCTTGACATGGATGCTGACAAGGATGGACAGTCATAAGAACCAATGGCCATATTGACATGGTATGATAGAGGCACACTAGATTAGAGAATTAAAGGATCTCAATTAAAAGTTGAACCTGAGTAGGAAAATTTGGATATGTCTATAAGGAACCAACCCACCCAAATGAAAATTCAAATTAGGAGATAAGTGGGAAAAGAGAAGAGCATACAACTATTTAATTATGGAGAGTCCACCATTTTTGGGTTGTTGGTCGAGGTTTTCGAATGTTCTTGTGAGCACATGTATAGTTTATGATAGGTCTTAATGCATACACCATAGAATTTTATGAAAGATCCATGTAAATGGTAGTAAGCTCCATATGATAGAAACTACATGTCGATTCCATAAAGTCCTTTGAGAAATATTACAAAAACCTTAGAGTTTCATTTTTTGTGTCGACTCTGAAAATGAAAGGATCAGGGAGTACCCGGTACAATGTCGTACAATTAAATAAGTTATCTGAGTTACAAAGTAACCTCTTTTGTGACTATCAATACATATTTGGACATGTCACTAATCATTGTAAGACTCCCATTACTAAAATTACTACGCTAAAATATCATGGGGTTATCACAGTACTTTAAAAGAATCACCACACTTGAAATTGATCTAGTAGGTTACCCACACCAAATCAATTAGATGATCTAGAATTTTTATAAAACTATATTTATATGGAATATCTCTTCAAGATATTTCTGACACACTTTGAATATGCAAAAGATACAACTAGTTGAAGTTTTCCCCCAATTGGAAAAAATAATGGAGGATGTTGAATAGAGATGATGTGGCACAATTAGAGCTTGTAAGTGGAAAAATGAGGAATCAACAAGAATTAGAATATGATATATAAAAAATATGGTTTTTTCCTCCATTCTTTGATGGTTGATGTGGGGCCCACATCAACCGCTGGGCTCCACTTTTTATTAGGAGGGTGACCCTACTACTTATTCTTCACATTTAATTATCAAGCCTTCTTTCTTATAAGCCTCGTGTGAGAAAAAAATTCTAGTGCATGTGGAATTAAACCACATTATTTTGTCAAATCTTAACATTTCCATAGACCGAGTTCCACGATCTTGTGACGAGTTCATACCTAGTGAGTTACATTAGACCGAATTTGACATTTGCAAATGGTGACTCAACCACTAGATCACAAACCGAGCTCATATTGCCACATGTATTGAGTGAGTACGCAACTAATAATTCCTAATGCTGATTTAGATAGCGAGCTACCATTTATCTCAATAAAATTATACACAATGTGGCCTAAGCCACAAGCTACTCCTATCGGCCAAATCTTTAAAAAGCCTTTTTGTTTTTTTATGCTTGATCCATGTGGGATCTTTACCCACTTTATAAAAAGAAACACGTGCGAGTGGGGGGTTGAATCCATGACCCCACTCACACTAAACTTGTAACCTTACCATTAGGCCTAATAATAGCCCAAGATATTGGTTTTATCCCCTAAATTTAGGATAAATAAGCAAAAAAGAATGAATTAGAGAGTGGATTCAAAACCATGATAAGTCAGGTAAAAGGACATATATTTAACCACTAAGTTACGGGGTAAAAAACACTATATAAAGCGGGAAATGGTATTTAAAATGGTAACTTTGTAATATTGACATCCCCTTTGGGAGAGTTTGAGCAATTTTGGGGAAGTTTTATCGTAGGAGGATTTTGGAGATAGGAACCTAGAGATTCTTAGAGACTGTGCAGATATTTTTTTATAGGAAAAAGAGTTTATTTTGATTTAATTATTGTTGTACATGTGATTTTACATCATTTTTAGATCTTTCCAGACCTATAGACGTATCCCACATCGGGTGAAATCCGTTATCACTTGGTTTTCCTTATCTTTTATATTTCACTTTATTTTTCTCGTTGTTGATTATTTTCTAATATTGTTTTAAATTTATTAAGCCAATTTTAATCATTTATGGGAAATAGAGATAAATTTTTTAAAGTATCCAGAAATAGTGAATTCATTAAGTGAGTTACTTAATTCATTTTTTGGATTAGAAATGATCATATTGACCTCATAAAGCTTCCTCCAATGAGGGACCATGTCTCCATGATTCAATAAGAATGCCTATTTTTCATACCCAATCCATGACACATGTTTTAATAAGGGTGGATACTAGCACACACCTTATTCCTTTTGGGGATCTTATTCCCCTAGATTTCAATGACTTTGACCTAGATGAATATGATCTCCTTAGTGACCAATATGCCTCTTCATGGGGATATCATCGGGTAGATTTGGTGCTACTTCCTTTGCTTATACATAGGTATTTTCAAAACATTGCAAAAAAATTCAAATGATCACATGATAAAAAACATTCAAATATGAGAAAAATAAAAAATCAAAACCTTTTATAGTTTTCTTGGATAGATTCTTATTATATACATGTTGTTTGTCACATTGATTTCATAGATAGAATATATCTTCTTTAAATACATGCGTTCACATGGTATCTTAAGCTTTATGCAGAACATTCACATATTGGTACATGATGATAGGATCCAATTAGGTTCCTTACACCACTCTTTTGGGGGCATCCCTCGATGCTACATAGGTGCTTTTGTTTCATCACATGTTACTTTAAAACTTCCTTATCATGTTTGATCACATAAATAATGTTTATTGCTACATATTAGGTTAACATGACTGACACATGTGTCTTGCACAATGTTATTCTATCTTACTATTTTCTTCTTGTCAATATTAATTTGTTTTATACTTTTTTCTTATGTTATTGTTACTACTTATTTATATGGATTTATTCCTTTCTTGTTTACTGCATGGTTTGAATTGATTTTATCATGTGATTATAATATAATGATTATTTTATTGATATGGTGTAAGCACCTTTCTCTTCTTGTGACATAGTAGGTGTCCCATGTTTGTGGCCCTATGCCTATATTACATGTATACATTGGTTTTTCTGATTGTGGTACATTGTGCCTCGTAGTGTGATTATCTTGTAACACTATAAGTATCCCATGCTCTATGCATACATATGAATTGTTTCTATAAATATAGGGCTTACTTACTGTACACTATTATTTCTAGAGTTTCTTATAAAACACTTTCTATAATATGACATGTTTCTATACTTGTTCTACTATGGAGTAGGACAAGATTTAATTTTTTCTTTGTTGTTACTATTTTTTGTACACATGTATTATGTCTTGTTACATGACTGACACATGTGTCTTGTACAATGTTATTCTATCTTACTATTTTCTTCTTGTCAATATTAATTTGTTTTATACTTTTTTCTTATGTTATTGTTACTACTTATTTATATGGATTTATTCCTTTCTTGTTTACTGCATGGTTTGAATTGATTTTATCATGTGATTATAATATAATGATTATTTTATTGATATGGTGTAAGCACCTTTCTCTTCTTGTGACACAGTAGGTGTCCCATGTTTGTGGCCCTATGCCTATATTACATGTATACATTGGTTTTTCTGATTGTGGTACATTGTGCCTCGTAGTGTGATTATCTTGTAACACTATAAGTATCCCATGCTCTATGCATACATATGAATTGTTTCTATAAATATAGGGCTTACTTACTATACACTATTATTTCTAGAGTTTCTTATAAAACACTTTCTATAATATGACATGTTTCTATACTTGTTCTACTATGGAGTAGGACAAGATTTAATTTTTTCTTTGTTGTTACTATTTTTTGTACACATGTATTATTTCTTGTTACTTTTCATATTTTACTTCTTTCTCCATGTCATGGTTGACACCACAAATAACCCCTTTTACAGTTATAGGTTCTCGAATTTGGATACCATTCTAGCCTTCTATGTGATCCCACCCAAATTATCAAACATATGGTATATAGGTACACATCTATTATTTTGAGCCACACTCTTAAAATGATTTATCACATGTGCTTCAAAAGACTACAAATTCATCAAACTATTTATATAGTTATAGGCATATTATAGAATACACGAATAAATTTTTATACTATTCAGATCCTTTAAAAAGGTCACAAAAACTAAAATGTGGTAGAATCCAAACAAAGAAAAAATTCTATAGTATGGTCATGACCACAGTTGGGTCTTGACCATTTTTCTATGTTTTCAAATAGAGGGAATATTCACTTTATTTTTCAATTCATACGGATTATATCATCTATTTACATATTTTTCACACAATTACAAATAAAATGACACAATTCAGAGAAAGTTATAGGGGGCATGAGTAATCCATACCTTATTCACATAACTATACATATTACATTGCAAAAAAAAGCTTTGGGTTCATGGTCCTCCTTTTGCACTTTGATTTTACAAATTTTACATAATCAATTTAAATTTTAGTAACACCTTATGGGGGCATGTAAATGTCCATTACTTATGAGGTCTAATTGTTCAAGATTATATAAATTAAGCATAGATCCGTCTACAACAATGTAGTTTGTGGGTTTAGTAGAAAGTGTCAAAAGAGCTAAGGTATTCATAGATTCCACTTATCTTGCCATATTCCCAAATGAGGAAGGTGTTAAAAGTATGTATGTGAACTTCATAGACTAAATACTTATGCTCTATAAAGCTCTAATAGTGGGAAAACATGTCTTGTCTCCTCACTGTCTCTTGGGTTGGGATGTGCCCAACACACGAGCATCTTATTTGGCACAATGTTGGGCACTAATCAAACCCAAGCCTTCAACATTTTAACAACTCCAATTTTCCAAGGTATTACATGAAAAAATATCTCTTCCCTTTGTATAAAAAACATGTGTATTCCTTCCATGTTTTGCATCTCTTTACATAATTTTTCCAAGTTCAAAGTTACACACATTATCTAAATTTTGAGTTGAAGTTTAGTTGCTATTATAGAAATTGAATACACTCTATGTTGTAGGATTTATCATGGAGCATGTCAACAATAACACATCAGAGAACCACTTTTGGGTAAATAAAAAGTGTGTGTGCACACTTAGGTATTTTTTTCCTTTAATAATGAAGGTTTAAATTACACACTTAAAAGGATGAATGTATACACTAAAATTTGGTAACTTGTCCTTGTGCAATGCTAAAGTTTACCATGTTACCTTGCTAATCCAAATACTCACATTCAAAATATCTCTCTAGTTCTTTTACATCTTGTTTATCTTTACACTCTTCTTTGACATCAATTATGAGGATGTTATTTGATCAAAGAATCATTAAACCTATGATATTCATAACAAGACCTTTAGTTCTAAGTTTCACCTCTCTAGTTTAAAAACTTATGGAAGGGTTGGGATGTAAGGTCCGATCATGGAAAACCTGTAGGGTCCCACCCCTTCACATTCAATGACTCTTATTTTAATTTCAAATTCTTGTTTAGGTCTTTTCATAGGTCTTCTTAGGGTCAAAATTTTTAGAATATTTCACCTACGGAAGGATATAAAAGGAATTCATTACTATAGACACTCATTTTTAGTAATTATACTCTTTGATACTAATAGTATTAAAATTAATCTCTTACCGAAACAAGTGCACTTTACCCATTCTCATATGGCACATCTCTAGGTATCTTATCTAGATTGTTTGATCATACACACTCATTTATCAACAATTACTAAGAATTGAATGTATAAAATCCATTTAGAAACTCCACTTAGTAGATTTCAAAATTCACACTTCAGATTTCCCTCTTGGGCAAAAAATGTACAACATGGATAAAAACGTCTATACACTTTTAACCCTAGTGTACAATTTTGTACTTGTTCACTTTAGTCACAAACTTACAGTTACACATTATTCTTTAGATCATATACTTATTCTCAGTCACCTTTGTAAATTAGATCACCTTCATAAGCATATATAATTAAGTGAAACTCAAAATCTTATGGACTCCTATTGAACAATATAGCACAAAAGGAACCCAAAGCTCCCTAAACTCTGCAAATCATTTCACATATTCATTAAGGAAACACCATCTACAAGTTTGAATATTACCACTAGGTCTAGGGGAATGTTTCCCACATTTACGAGTACTCAAAGTCACTTAATCAATTAGATTTTTAAGAGAGAAAATCAAGTCAATATTTAAAAAAGGAATAATGTAAAATCTAATTGCAATATAGCTAGATATCACATGCTAGGTAGTGAATGATGTGTCGTTTGATTCTTCTTTGGATTAGTGCCAACATTGTTGGTGCACCAGGGAAACCTAACTAATGTTTATTTTATATGACTTATTATCCATGGTTAGGGTTCAAAATACTAAGTAGAGAATTTAGAGACCCCTGCAGTGTGACCAATAGTGACCGATAAAGAGCAATGAAGAGATTCAGACAAGCGACAAACATTGAAATTTGCATATCACAATTTTGAGTGGGATCAAGAACATAAAAATAGGGAAAGAACGTACGAACATTCATACCCCTATTGTATGGTCCTACCCATGAGGATCTTCAGTTCATAGTTTCTGTATCAAGGCACTCTTAGGTCTAGATCGCCCTATTTCATCTTTCAGATCACCCAGATTAGTCCAAAATCACCTGTACTCAACTGAGTACACTCAATCCCTTGTGTTTGTGAATTTGTATTTTATAGTGTGCACTTGTTACAAGTATTAATGAATTATTATAATATTGAATGACTGATGTTGGAATTTAATTAATTAGAATAACCCCATGTAGCTTCTATTTCATTTATTTTTGGTTTTAGGTGTAAATATTAATCAAATCTAAAAATGGTGAAAACAATTATCACTTTATAACTCAATTAGAACTATTATAATCTCTTATTGCAAATATCATTCCAAAGCCACTCAAATTATTCCTAAATCTACCCAATTCAACTGCACATCATTAAGAGTAGTACCTAGTACAATTATAAAGCACTCAATAAAGCCAAAGAGTCTAGCTTCATCTATTTCAAAGAATGCAAAGTTCATATATCCATGTATTATCAAGATAAAAGTAACTCTAGTATTTCACAAAGGTTTCAATCAGCAAAGAGTTAGGTTAGATAGTTGAGGCACACCACATCTCAGTAATACCCCATTGGGTACATTATTTACTATGTATTCATCCCACTATCTTGGTGTTAAGTGACATGAAGACATCCTTAGGGGGTTAGTAAGTTATTCACACTTCCATAGGTGCCTAACAGAGCTACATGAGTCTTGATCCCACAACGAGGGAATGTAATGCAACTCTTGGATTGGTTCGACTCCCAGGAGTATGACCATAAAAGGTAGTCTAGACTTACCACACACACATGTTTTCACCTTTTGGTTAGCTAATGCTCTAATGAAGGTTTTTTTTAGGTTGTTAGGTTTTCCACTTTGTTGTAAGTGATTATAAGTCATCCCAGAGCTATGCGAGAAAAATAAAAATACAATGAAAAACATTACTAAAAAATGGAGGGACATAGAAATTTAGAGGCAACAACTATCAAAGGGACCAAGACCATAAAGTTCCATGCTATGTAAATATATAACACCTATGGACCATAAAAAATTGTATAATCCCTCCCTTGTTGGGTCTATTTTACTATCCTACACAATATGATCATTCATGAATTATCTTGTGCAATTAAGTGTATATCTAATCTCGTGTATTTGAAAAATTACTTATCGTTTATTAGTTGTTACACATATGAATGCATTATCTTGATTACGAATTATTAATGGTCAAAGAACTAATTATATCATAATAGTCCACTTGTTACAAACCTTACATCCTCTTTACTATTGTGAACTCCCTTAAAACCTTTTAGAAATTTAATTAGGGTAAAAACATATAGTGAACTCAACTCTTGAATCAAATTTAATTCTCAAACCCTAGTGGCTATAGGGTTTCATAATTCGATCGTATGATATTCTCTTTGCTTAATCATGCCTCTAACTTATAACTTTTATGTTCATCACTGCCAACCTAAGAGTACCTTTCATCATTTTGGTATGGGATACTATCCTTCTCACAAGGTGTATTCCCATGACTCATCTAGAAAAAGGGGTTTATATGATGGTCATAATTATTTCCTGAGTAATACAGTTCCTGCATATGTTGCTATACAAGTTGAATATATTCCTCCTACTTGGAAATATCTATCTTTCTTTGTGTCACCCACCACAACTGATGAAGTTAATGTTTTCACAACTCAACATACTAAACAAACGGTTGGGGGAACCCAACCTTTCCTCCACTTCCTATGGATCTTGGAGCTATACTTAATGCTTCTTCTAAAGGGTTTGATATACTATACTAATTAAATAACACACCCAATAAAATTTCTCTTCTCAATTTACTACAAAAGGCACCCATCTATAAGACATTGTATATGCCACCTTACGATATGTTACATTATATTCTACTACTCGTCCCACTACTTTTGAATCTAGTTTGGACACATTCAAAGCTATGGATAAGGCCATCACTTTTACTCCAACCAATATCCCATCAAAACTTGGTGTTGACTCATGTGCACCTCTTCTTATTACACCATAGTTTTCTCATTAAACATGTCTTAATCAATAATGGGCCTGACCTTAATATGTTCCTTAGTTATTTTCTTCTTAAAATGGGAGTATATTAAAGAAAAATTAATAATACATTTGATATTGTAAGAGGATTTGATAATATCACCCGCTTCAGATTATGAACTATTAATCTTTACCTCCTCATCTTTCCTAAGATGTGTCCCACTATGTTTCATATTATGAATACCAAATCGAATTACAATCTCTTTGTAGGACATCCATGGTTACATGCTATATAAGCTTTCACACCCATAATACATCAATTCCTCAAGTTCATACATGAAGATGTGAATGTGTAGTGGTTTTTGATGTAGAGCCTTTAAAATATTACAAGGTTGATACTTTCACTTCTCAAATACCTATTATTATTAATTATCAATAATCTATCACTATAAAAAAATTACCTACCTATGTTGTGGGAGAACCTAGTCACAATTCCAATTCTACCACTATTTCTATAATAACCCAAAACTCTAGATATATCCTATTAACCTGTCAATAATGCTTTATCTCCTCTACCTAATATGTTGGGTTGTTTTGTGCAACATGACAATATTGAAGACTAATCTCAAAAAATTATTTAAATACTATTATACTTACTGATGATAACTTGTGCAATTTAAAATTTAATATCCTTGATGAAGATGAGTTTATGTTCCATTCTCTATTTGTATCAACAAGTCCTAGACATTATCAAATCAAATCTTCTAGATATGCCACTTTATTCACTACTACCTTGGCTTCCCATGATATAAATTTGTCCCTTTACATCATGTTGTTAATCCACAAGATCCTATAGTCGTTATTAGTTTTTTTGTTAGTCAAGAACAACTCGATACCCCATATGAGTTAATCTCTATTGCATTATATCTTGATCTACTTGGTTTACCCTTTGTTCTACCACTAGGTTATGTTGATTATTAGGTAACCTCATCTATGACTATCACTGCATATCTTGACATGACACTAATCACTATAAGGCCCTCATTTCTAATATTACTATGCTAAATGTTGATGCAGTTATCATAGTAATTCCAAAAGAATCACCACCCTTGAAATTATTGTATTCACCTCATATAGCTAACTCTAATAAGTTACTGTGTCTTGATGATTCAATAATCATTCATATTGTTCACATCTAATCCTCAATACATGTTCCAATAAGGTTCGATACTAGAACACACCTTACTCTACCTGGGGGTCTTATTCCATAAAATCTCATTTTATTTGACCTTGATAGAGATGATCCCCTTGAAAACCAATATGCATCTTTGTGGGGCTCTCATCAGGTATCTATGTTGTTACTTAATTTTCTTATACACATCTATTTTAAAAACATCGAAAAAAATTCAAATAATCACATAATATAAAAACATACAAATATGAGAAATATAATAAATTAGAACATGTTCTAGCTTACTTAGCTAGGTTGTTACTATATACATGTTATTTTTCAAAATGATTAGATAGATGGCATATATCTTCTTTACCCACATGAGTTCATGTCTTAAGCTTGATGTAGGACATTCACATATCAGTGCATAATGATAGGATCCAACATGGTTCATTACACTAATCTTTTGGAGCAATCCCTCAACACCACAAAGATTATTTTATTTTAGCATATGTTACTTTACACCTTTCTCATTATGCTTGATCCCATAAATAGTGTTTACTTCTACAAATTGGGTTAATACGACTAAGCTATGTTGCTTTAGTAAAAATATCCTAGCTTCCTATTTTATTTTTTTCACTATTACTATGTTATATACCTATTTCATATGATATTGTTAGTAATTGTTTATATGGATTGCTTCCTTTCTTGTTTAACACATGGTTTGACTTGATTGTCTTGCATGATTATAATTCAATGATTTTTTACTTTATATGGTCTAAGTTCCTTTCTTGTCTTTGACACCATGGGTGTGCCATGTTTATGACTATATGCATATATTGTGTGTATACATTTTTTTTTCTGACTATGGAACATTGTGCCTCCTAGTACGATTGTCTTGTGATACTATGGGTGTCCCATGTTTGTGGCTCTATGCCTACATATGAATTATTTATATAACTCTATGGATTACCCAAATTTACACTATTATTTCTACTTTTTATTATGACATTTATATATTTTTTCTACTGTGGAGTGTGACATGATTTCTTCTTTTCTTTGTTGTTACTATTTTCTTTACATATGTATTCTTACTTTTTCTTGATGTATGTTGCTTATTTCTCGACACCATGGTCTACACCATCCATAACCCATTTTGTAGGTAAATGACCTCAAATTTTGTGACCATTCTAGCCTTCTATGTAGTCCTACATAAATTATCATACATATAGTACATGGGTACATATATTCTTTTGAGGTACATGCTCAAAATTATTGATCACATGTGCCCCAATAGAGGGGAAATTGATCAGGTTGTTTTTACAGTTATAAGCATATTACATAATACATCAACATATTTTTACAAGGTTTCAATCCTCAGGAAAGGTCATAGATACTAAAATGTTACAGAATCAGAACAAGGTAAAAAATGTATACTATGGTTAGGACCATGGTATGGTCTTGACCATTTTCCAACATTCCCATACAGAGGGCATATTCACTCAAATTTTTAATTCATATAGATTCTTTAAGATATTTATAGACTTTTAACATAGTTATAGATATATATGAAACAATTTATAATAAGTTAAAGAGGGCATGAGTACTTCGTACCTTTTTCATGGAAGTATACATATTCACTTGCAAAAATAGTGGTTGCGGGCATAGGCCTCCTTCAATTTTATTTTACAAGCTTTACATAATCAATTCCATTCATAGTAACACCATACAAGGGCATAAAAATGTCTATTACTTCTGTGATTCGATTGTTTAAGATTATACAAATTGGGCCTTGATCTATTTGCAATGGTATGGTTTTTGGGTTTAGTGGAAAGTGTCAAAGCAAGTAAAGTCTTCATATATTGATATTTCCACTTATCTAACTAGATTAACAAATTAGGAAGGTTTCAAATTAGGTATGTTCTTCATAGAATAAATCATTCCTCTCTATAAATATCCCAAAATAGGGAAAACATGGCTCCTCTCCTCACTCTCTCCTGTGTTTGGATGTGCCCAAAACTAAAGCATATCCAATGGCACAACATTGAAGAATAATAAACCCCAAACCTATAGCATTTCAACAATAAATAAAATTATCCGAGGAATGACATGAAATGGGATCTCCTCCCTTCATAGAATGAACATGTGTATTCCTTCTATGTTTTGCATATGTTTACTTACATTTTTACCAAGTTCAAGTTACATGAATTATCTATATTTTGAGTTAAAGTTTAGTTTATATCATATACATAAACTACACTCTGTATTGTAGGTTTCATCATGGAGCATGCCGAAACCATTAGATAACTACTATTGAATAAACCCAAAGTGTGTGTGCACACTCAGGTATGTTTTTCATTTAATCATACTATTTCTAATTACACAATTAAAGGGGGGAAATGTAGACACTAAAATTTGGTAAATTTTCATCGTGCGATATGAAATTTGACCGTGTTCCCTTGTTAATCCAAATTCTAAAATTCAAAATACAATCTCATATCTCTAGCTATTTTGTAACTTTCTTATCTTTACACTCTTCTTTATCATCAATTCTGATGATGTTATTTGATCAAAGAAATATTAAACCTCTGATATCCATGACACATATTTTTCTGTCTATGTTTCACCCCTTTGGTTTGAAAACATATGGAAGGTATGGGATGTAAGGTCCATTCTTGGCCATCATATACAATTATCACCCTTCACAATCATCAACTCTAATTTTAATTTAAAATTATTCTTTAGGCCGTTTTAACTTCTTAAGTTCATAATAATTAGAATATTTCATCTATGGAAGGCTATACAAGAAATTTTTTATCACTTTATAACTCACTCGACACTCTTACAAGATATTATTACAAATACCATTCCAAAATCACTCAAAGGGTTCCAAAATATACCCAAATCAATTACACATCGTATAAAGTAGTCCTTACTACAAGTCTAAAGCACTCAAATAAGTCAAAGATCCTAGTTTCATCCATTTGCAAGAATGAAAATGCATAAAACCATCCTAGTAAGAGAAAATTCACTTCAAGAGTTGCACAAGTGTTTCAATAAAAAAGGGATAGGTCACATAACTCAGGCACACCACATCTGGCTACAACTGCATTAGCTAAATTTTATACTATGTAGTTAATATGATATATTGGTGTCAAGAGAGATGAGGGAATCCCTAGAGGGTTGGTTATCTATTCAAAATTGCACAAGCACCTATGAGAACTACATAATGCTTGATCATGAAATGAGGGCATATAGTGTAACACTTGGATTGGTTCACCAATCAGGAGTCTAATCGCCAAAGGTAGTCCAACCTTACACACACACATTTTTTATCTTTTTAGTTTTCTAATACTCTAATGAAGGGTTCTAAAGGTTTTGAGGATCTCTATTTTTTTTCAGTTGATTATAGGTCATTCTAAAGATATACGAGAAATATTGATATATATCAAAGATAATTACCACACAAGTGAGGTACATAAAAAGTTATAGATACAAACTGTGAAAGGGACCAAGACCATAAATTTCTAGGTCATGACCTTACAGATTAGGTATGGACCATACAAAAATTGTACAATCCTTCCCTTGTTGGGTTTACAAATTTTGAAAATTCACTTAAGAATACATGATTCCAGACCAACTTGCACATCCAGACCATTCTTGAATTGTCCTGTACAGCTAAGTCTATCTCTACTCTCATGTATTTGAGAAAGTAATCATTATTTATTAGTTGTTACATGTATGAATACACTATTCTCATTATGAATGATTAATGTTGGAAGTTAATTAGCAAAAAATAATCTAGACCTATAACAAACCTTACATCCTCTTTAGTTTTGTGTATTCATAAAACACCATTTAGATTTAATTATGGTGTAAGCACGCATAGTTATGTTTGTCACAAGAATGCATATTTTGTATAGGTAATTCATGAGATTAATCTAGAATTCTAGGAAAGATACCTATGACGTATTCCTTTGCTTTGGATTAATTTTATTTTATTTTATTGATGACCGAGCATATTGTATGATAAAACATGTCATACAATGGGAATGTGAATATGACATTTGGGCTTAGGATGCATGTACAATTCATAGTGTAGGGATGACATCAAAGTTTTCATTGCCAAATTTTTAATTAGAAAATTTATGCGTCTATAGTATGAGGATATATAACGAATCTTCGAATGTGCATGCAAGCCATGATTTTAGAGATAACGCTAATGTTTTCATTTCCAAGCAATAAATTTTCAAATTTAGGTGTGTACAATTTCATGTTTTTATGGAATTTACACATTTAAGTTTTCATATACTAATTTTATACATCTATTGATAATTAATACACATCTTTGCCATGTGATTAACATATTTAACATTTATGAAGTACATAAACACTCTTTAGTTTCACACATCACACTATTATGGTTGGAGTGAGATGTTTCCATTCACTTGTTCCTTTTACTTTTAATCTAACAATTTCATTTATTAATTGAAAGTGGGAAAATGTACTTGCCAATAACACTTTGATATATATCCCAACATTAAATCATTTATACATTTATTGACTAAACATGAAACATCTTGTTCAATCATATGGTTTGAGTCCATTAGTTTGCAAAATATTCGTCATTTTAGAATATCAAGAATTACTGTACCTTATACATAACATGTTTTTATACTCTCTAATGCATCTCATGTCTTAGATCAAATTCCATCCTAATCCTGGATGGATTCTTGTGCATAGGACAAGTTAGACAAGGAATATGTCCTAGATTCGATGAACCATAGATTTTTTGTACTTGTAATGGTCATACTTTTACATACAAAAGCTACTTTAGTTTGTTTAGGGTTGGTAGAGAAATAAATCATTCATACAATTCATCTATATAAACATGTACACTCTAAATCACAATGGGCATTTATGGATCCCATATCCAACCACACACTAAGAAGGTATTTGAACCAAACATTGAAAAAACTCTTCCTTCAGGAAAATCATATGAAAATTATGTAAAATTGAATGTACTTATCCTTTCTTCCCTAAATGACATCTATACATTAAAATTAAGCCAAGTGTTGTTGTTAAGTGCAAAGGGCATAATTAGGACTCCATCTTTAATTACACTTTTCTAACCTCGACTCCATAGGATTTGAAGAACTATGTGTGGCTTGATCCTTCTTTCACATATTTGTATGTAGTTTAGTTCTCATCTTATTAGTGGGGACATGGTGAGGTCAATCCATCTCCATTTTTAGGTCAAAAGGAAGAGAGACAAGGCGTAATCTATACAAGATTCAACACAAAGATCTAGATATATGAAACATATCCAAAGATATAAGTGAAGTAGATTTCATAGGTAGATTGTGGATCATAGTAGCAAAGGACACGTTTGCTAGCTCTTGGGAACCTTCTCTAATGAAATTTTCCACAAACAGAAAAAACCTACCCTCCAATCATTTCCAAGCTCCTAGATTTCATAGACAAATTTGTGACACATTGCACAACATCCTCATCCAGTTTTAGATCATTTTCATAGAGTTTGAGCTCTGTTTGGTGTGAATATGTTCTAAACCATAGCTTTAATTTATATTATTTGTTTTCTATAATTGTGTTGATAAAATTTATCATCTTTTCATAGTGTAGGAATGTTGTATTTACTGTAATTTTTGTATTTGTTAGTATGGATTATCTCAATACACATATTGTAATATATTAATTAGAATAACCCTAGTTTAGATATTACACAAGCTTAGAAGCTCATTTATGATGGAGTGTTAAGCTAGAGTTTGTGCCTACCAGTAAGCATGTAGTTGACAACTTTAGTAAATCCTTGGCATCTGCTTGCTACCTTTAGTTGCAATCCATGTTTGGGGTGAAGGACGTTGTCCATTTGGGGGTTCATCAACCTAAGTTCCTCATTCTTTCTTTTCTTTGGATTTTACATGAGTACTTTATTGAGCCTAACGGGGTTGACCTATCTCTGATTTATTTCTCTCTCCCTAACTTTCTTTTAAGGGAGGGTGTTGGAGTGTTCACATTAAACTAAAGATGTTTAATTGCCTAATCAAATTTTGTATTTGTTCATAATAAATAACTTTAAATTTCATTTAAAAAGATTACTTAGTTTGTTAGTGCCTAAATTTAACACTCCAAACTAATACTTATTTTATACAACAAATCATTTGTTATAGTGAAATAAACTTTTCTTATTTATAAATTAAAAACTCAATAAAACATGATGTAACTTGAAATTATATATTTTTATAAATACTTACATTTCTCTTTATTTTTGTTCTCCGAATTAATTTCTAATTATGAATATGAAAATCATGACATTGATTGTGATCTCTGGCTTTGAATGCCAAAGCATTTAATCCACATTCTATATTTATATATAACTGATACTCCTTTAATTTACTTTTTAAAAGTCCACATGTCACCATGTTATTGATCTGTATGAAAATATGCGGGAATTGGTATAAAACTGTTTCTTGGAAAATCATTGCGATTGACTTGACTATGTAAAGGTAGCCACTCAAATCTGCTTTGGAAAAGCCGGCTGCACATAGTTTTATTAAAAAACTACGCTCGTGAAAATTATTGACAAAACCGTATATACAAACAATTCTATGATTAGAAGGGAGATTGGGGTTTGGGGTGGTTGTGCACGACATGATGGTTTTTCTTATTTAAATGTTTTAAAAGTAAACTAATCACACCGTGTGTTAACATTAAACATTATTTTAAGCAGTGTAGATAGCATTACACATTAGACAATAACTTGTCCACCACTATCTAACATTTTTTTTATTCCTCTTATTATTTTTAATCAATTATCTTGATTATGAAACAATTGGTGGTCCCAATTCCTCTTTGCCTCAATTCTTCACCTTATAGTGCATGTTATTTGGATTTTTTTATTCTTCTAATTATTTGTAATCACTTATCTTCCTTTTAATGTGTTGATCATGAAATAATTGGTGGTCCTAACTCCTCTTTGCTTCAATTCTTCACCTTATATAAGGTGCATGTTACTTGGATATCAAAGCGAATGATGACAGTTATATAGGATATCAATCAATGGTTCTAGTTTCATTCACCTTAGTTCCTCTCTCTCTCTCTCTCTCTCTCTCTCTCTCTATATATATATATATATATTGGGTCTTAGGAAAAAATAACTAGCACCTATTAAATATTTGTTCAAAGATCTAATTCATGTTTTCATCTCATTTGAAAGATTCCTCTTACTTAATATTTTTGTCAAATGGGTGGATACACAATTCTTACAAGATATATCATGTAAACAACTTTTGAGACTTTCTTAACATAAATATGATGCCAATATTACTAAATGTAAGCTAATGAATTTTAAATGTCATTTTTATTTTTATCATTTAAAAAATTCAAAATGGACATATTTTGATGAAGTGTATGTTGACACCAATTTTATTATATTGCATACTCCAACTATTATTATTATTATTTTTTTTTTGAGAATATAAAAACAATAGCTAGACATATCAATATTAGATGTCAATTTCACTAATGAATCTCTAATGACATTACAATTGTTAATATGCAATTCACCACAATTTAATAGTTTTTTAGTGTTCTTTCGTATTACCCTAAATGGAATGAAACACACATATATCAAATTCTAGTTTGTAAACAAAGGAGATTCGCTCAATTATATAACAACATTTACCAAAGAAAAATAATGTAACACATTTCATTTAAAATGTATTTAAAATCAATGCAAAATATAAACATTAGATTAAACAATTTAAAATATATACATGCATATAAATTATATAAATCAATTAAAAAAATAGCTTGTTGAATGAAAAATGGATGACATTGAATTATAAAATATGTGGAGTTACTGCTTATGATGTTTTTTGAGAGAAATTATGCATGGATAAAATTGGATTATAAGATACGAGAAAATATTTCTTTTGAGAGAAATTATATAATTGTGACATATGACATTGCAATTGATTTCTGTCCCTTGAATTTGTAAGTTCTTTAAAAACTTATTATTGTGATATTTTCTTATGGTACATGAGGGAGAATAGCTCATAATATAGCTGGTATTCTCATAAGAAACAAGTTTAACATAGATTTTTGCTTGAACCCTAGTTGTTTCTTGAAAGTTTAGAATCCTCATAGGGTTCCTTCAATAGTTGTAAAAGAGCCAATATGAACACATGGGTATAAAACCAACATGGATGTTGGAAAAAAAATCGAGTATTGTTATAGGTCTTACTCATTTTTTGCATGTAGGAAATTATTGATATATTACACACAATATAAAAAGAGAAATAAGATATCCATTGATGCACATCGCATAATTTCCTCTAGATCAATTGGAATTTAAAATTATTATGGATGATTTTAATATTATACAGAAGATTCAAAAGAATCAATTATGAGATAGAATATGAATGGTATTTACAAAAAATTATAAGGGGCTAGAAAGGTTTAGGAATCATATTACTACAATTAAAATCCAATGTATAACTATTTGAAAGAGTTCCCAAGGGGAAATCTCAAACTAAAATATTTGGTTGTCAATGAGATTCATTGGGAAATTGTGAAATCAATTTGTTAAAAAAAATACAGATGTATTAGATGTCTTCTTTATCATTCAATATTTATATTGTGTCTTATTCCTAGTAATATACATTCCTCTAGGAATGAATAATATTTTAATTTTGTTAGGAAACTTCGTACATATGGGAAATCTAGGGGATAAGTCCTAGAGTTAGCTCTTGTGAAAGGAACTTCTTTTATATTTCATATGTAGTGTATTGTCTTTCAATGGACTTACTTGGTCATAATGGTACATGACAAACTCTAGTTTGAACACTTGACAATATGAAATTTGGAACTTATATTGACATTAATCCTAGGTATGCATGCATGTCCAATTAAGGAAACACCTGGATCTCTCCTATGTCCCAAGTCCACTAGACTTACATTATTCTCTATATTTCATTTTATCAAGAATGATTTCACATTCTATATGAATACATCTATATACTTACACTCATAACCGATTCCTTGAAAATGCTAGACAATTTCATTGGTCTATGATACCTCTCCCACATGATATGAACTTATCCCTTTAAATTCTAATGGTTATATTTTTAAATTAAGAACTTAGTATTCCTAAGTGGTATTCTTGGATGTTTGAGTGGGAAATCATGCAAATGGTCACATATATAAGCATATCCACCATAATCTATTAGAGGTATCAAGGGATTATGTATTTCATCATCTCTAAGAAGGAAACGAGTTAAAGAATTGAAGCATCTAATTACTTAGAGAACTACAATAATAAAAATTGGTATTTTTTAATACATATATGTTAGATTTTTTATAATTTCACAATCCATAAAGATTGGATTATGCTTTTGGAATACCCCATGTTTTTATTTTTACATCTATGTTACTTCCCTAAATCAACCATTTACTAAAAGTACAATATCAAGTGTATGTTTCCAAGTGTGTGGATTGGATCAAGGGCTCAATATTCTATTATGTTATTCTATATCACATCAATCTCACCATAGGGTCAAGCGAACTACATTCATATTGATCCATCTTAAGAGAAAAGGCGTGTAGTGTAAATCTCATCATGTCAGTTACACAGATATGGTGACGAATCCTAGCCTAGTCATGAGTAACCCCTTGTTGGGATACACATGAATAGCTCAATATATGAAAATGATCACATAAAAGGAAACACAAAAGCTATACATCCATAAATTATAAAACCACATTATAAAATTAATATATAGTATGCAAGTACAAAGGTTTAGTTTTTTATCCCTTTGGGATAGACTTAATGATGAAGTCATCTTGGCATCGAAGTACCGATCCTCTACGAAATTTCAATTCCTAATATTTTACAAATGACTTGATGAAATACTAGTCGACTCCTACACACAATATGAGTACTCTATCATGACATTTGAGCTTGGTAGAATGGTTCTTTCTCTAACCCTCGCACTTGTTTTAAATTCATTGATAATTTATTTTGGAAAATCTATTGGAACATGGAAGAATAACTTAATCTACGTTTGTGTTGATTTATTATTTTTCTTTTTAATAATCATTATTACATATAATATATGAAATTAGGAAGGAAACCGTAAATTTTCTTTTAGAATTTGGTGAACCATCTTTTCTATTGAAGCATGCTAACTTAGGGATTCATTGATTACTCTTAGGGTTTCAGATTTATCCTTGATTAGAGTTTGTTTTCTAGATTTAATTTCTCACTTCTCTTTAAACCATTAAATGAATCAAATTTTCATTATTTTCCCTAAGGTTTTATGCTTATTTTCCTATTATGCCTCTTATTATGGTCCTTTCTTGGTATTAATACCTTTCAAAATATATCATACTTTCTCTATAATGATAATATCCTATGCATTCTAATTTATGATATCATTTTTAGTACACAATATTTATATGCTTTGTCCCTATATGCTTATTGCACATGGTGTAATTAACTACTTTTCTATTCTAAGTTGACTGTTACATAGTGGCATTCATCATCTCAAAATGGGATCTTATTATAGGCTTATTAAGAAGTTCATACATGATTCTAGCTAACATTATACAAATTCAAATAAATCAGGGTAATTTCACATAGTTAGAATATATTTATTCATAGTTCATATCATAGTTATCTAGTTGGCACAAAAAATTCATATCAAAGTTATTTTTATATGACATAGGTTTGATGGTCTTATCACAAATAGAACATTGATATATGAATCCCTCTAGATATTTTTTCCTCTCAATAACTTAAAGAGTAATATATGTGTCTTCTACTATCCCAAGAATGTCAGTTGCCTCAACAACCCATAAAGTTAAATGACACGTTAATTTACTTGTGAGGATATTAAGCTAACAAGAGTGTCATACTATAGGACATGATATTAAGTTAATAAACATCTATAGCTACCATGAATGATATTAAGTTAGAAAACATCTCGATATATAGGAAAGAAAATTAATCTAGAAAATGATTCTTGTTAAACTAGAAAGACAATATTATCAATAAGATGATAACACTCATTCTGTATGGAGGAGATCCGTTCACGAAACTAGTAACATTAAACTAAAAATTACATATATCAAGATGAATAATAAGGTATATTCATTCTTGTGTACATTTCAATTTATTACAAGAATTTCAAATATATATTTTTTCAAAATTCAATTGACATATTAATATGTAATTTATCGAGAAATGATCTATGCATATTTTCCATGTGATGGTAGGTTTTATGGACTGGTGCATTAACACTTCATATTTTATAAAAACTAGGCTATGATTCAGACACAAGATTTATAATTTATTTTAATTAAATGTTTTTTAATACTAGATTAAATGGAAGGGAATTGTAATATCCTAAATCTAGTCGAAGAAATTGGTACTCTGAATTTTGGAACTTAATCTTGAAAATAATACCATTTATACATAAATGAGAAACCAAGGAACCTTCCTATTGTTTCCCATTCCCTAAATCCACTAAACCTCAGTTATTCCCTATCTCAACTTATCAGGATTGGCTACACAATTTGAAAAATACTTTTACACACATACAGATTTTGGAACTGATTCCTAGAACACATTAGATAGGTTCATGGGTATAAGAAAGGTCTGTCCATACCTTTACCACCTGATATGAACCTATCCATTGCATATTTAGGGTTATATTTTAAAATTCACATCATATCTTAGTGAGAAATCATTCGAGTAGTCACATATATACAAACAATCCCCTAAGTTATCAGAGGTGTCTTAGGAATTTTTATTACACCCAATATAATAAGAAAATGAGATTATTGAAGTATATAATTCCTTAGAGTGATATCAGAACAACATGGCACTAAAATTGTGAATACATCCATGTTTCTACTTTAGATCAACCATGATAGAAAACTAAAGTATCAAGTGCATATTGCCAATTTTGAGGGGAAAATAAAGGGCTCAATGTTATATTTTTTAATTTTATATCATGTGAGTGTTATCATATGGTTGTGAGAACTACATGTGGCTTGATACCTCTTTAGAGTAATGGTATATAACAAAACACTGACCACATCAGTGGGGATATGGTGGGGTAGTCTATCTCGATCATTATTAAATAATTTTAAGTGCTACAAGAAGATATATAATATATCTTACTACATGGAAACAATCACATGGAAGCCAAAACATAAATAAAGCCTCTAGAGATACGAAAACTAGCTTTCATAATTAATATCTAGTGCATAGGTGTGGAGGATAGGTTCATATCACACATGACATGAACTTAGAAACAAAGGTTTCTAAGAACCAACACAATTTTCACTACACTTATTTTCAGTTTTTATATTTAAAAAACATACTGAAGTTTCCTCGATCTTCTCATGTGAGCATTCTAAGTACTCTATCACACTATATGATCTTGGTAGAAGTGTTTATTTCTCAAACATAAACCTTTATTGTAATTTCATTGATTTAACCTTAGAAAATATGTTGGCACAAGCAAGAGTAGCATAATTTAGGACTATTTGGATTTATTGTAATTAGGATGAAAGGGTGAAAATCTTCATATTTATGTATATAATTATAAATGGATGAGGTTCTCCCAAACTATCATACATCATATTATTAATTATATCTCATTATATACTTATATTTCTAGAGATTTCCCCTCAAAGTGGATTACATTAGAGTGTATCCTCTATTCTTATAAAGAAATATCATTTAATTTTTATTTATTTTTTGTTTCCTTTTCATTTTCTTAGATTAAGAGTGACTAAATTACATTTACTTATCTTTTGTAGCATACAATAACATTTTTACTATAATATAAGTTATATTATATCCAAGAAAATAGAAGGATTAGATCTTAAACAAGAAACTATTATATATGAAATAGTATAAGATGCTAACATTAATGTTAAAATATTATCAAAATACATCAAAGAAATAAAAAAAATGTGATTTGAAATCAATAGAAAACACTATAATTACATAAATTGCTACAATCCTTGTTTACAAAATAGTTTTTACATTTTTACATAAATTAGTCTTTTATTATTTGATCTTGGTATTTTACTCTAGTTTTTATTAATAAAGTCACATACCCTTCAAATTTTATCTCTTTACTTTCTAAGGGTATCATGACATCCATGGTTTATTTAATCCACTTTTGCACTTATTTAGAATCTCATAATAATACTTCAATTATAAGATGGTAACTTCTAATAGTAGCATCCTAGAATACTGAAAATGTCTTGCATGCCTTTTGGTGTTTTTCTCAAGTTGAGAAGCCTTCTGCCATACTTGCTATTTTTTTTTTTACATTTTTGAGTTATTATTTACATTATGATAGATCACCACTTAATTTTTTAGGAGACACTATATACAAATCTCTTATATTATTTTTGGGAAAATAATCTTCTTAGAACTAGAGGCACCAAGATGATTTTTAATGTCCACATCTACTCAATACACATGAATTTTTTGTGGAAATAAATTCAATCACACAAACCAAATTGGTACCAAAGGTGGGCCTAAGTGAAATTAGATATAAATTCACATTCACACATTCAAATAGGTGGGAGAATTTTGTATAGTTTGAGTCCTCTTCACATTAGTTGTACATAGGTAAAACTTATTCATCATGGGGTTAGATGAGGTAGTCCAACCCAAAATGTTTTTTTTTATTATTGGCAAATAGTTTTTTGAAAGGGACTATACCCTTGAGTACAAAAGATGGCCTAGGAGCTAGAATAGGAATGAGAACCAGAGAGAAAAGGATCATAATCCAAATGTGACAATGAAGCTCAAAGTAGCCAAAAAACAACTACCCAATCAAGACAAAACAACAAAAATACTGCAAAAAAACAGTAGAAGACATAAAAAAAAATAGCATAAAAACATACAAGAACAGCTAAAGCATCTACAACTACTTTTTGGCAGCTTTGTCTATGCTGGTCTTGATATTCTTCCAGGAATGGAACATACCCAAAGTTTTCATGTGGGCAGCGTCAGTATTATCCAGCTGCTCAATGGTCCTTTTTCTTTCCTTATCATTACCCCAAAGTGTTTCCGAAACTCCACTGAGGTTGGAGACACTTTTGACATGTTGCTCAATGAACTCCTCAATCACCCTAAAGATGGCCATGTTGTAATCATGTCGAGTTTTGGCCTTCCCTAAACGGGAGTCTAAGGAGTTCAGATTCTTGTAGATATCATCAATTTGGCTGCTATCAATATCCACCTCCTCCTCCTTCTTCCTCTTACCTTTCTGTTTTGCCAAGTTCTTAACCTCGTCCTTCAACAGTTTCATATCAGCCTCTAAGGCTTCTAGCCTTTTTGAAGAGCTTTCCATATGCACATCCCGGGGACTGGTACTGCTAATATTCAGGAGGTCATGTGCAATTTCAATTTCATGAGGACCCTTCTCCACAGCAAGAGTCTCAAGGTTAAGCTTTCTAGAAGCCCTAGTAACCGGTCTGTTCGAGGTGGAGGTGAAGTGGGGGGCGGGAGCAGTAGTAGGGGGAATGGAAGAAGAAGCCTGGATGGCCAGCAGGGGGTGACAGTAGCGGTGGCGGGGGTAGAGAATGGAGAAACAGGGCTGGCAGTAGTAGAACCCAGCAGAGGGGGAACCGAGCTAGGAGAGGATGGGAGACCAGGATAATTAAGAAGACAACATTTATGTAGCAGCAAAATAAGCCCCTGGTGTAAAGGAACCACCCAGGTATGCTTTTGAAACTCCAAAATGGAGCGCTCAAGAGAATTTAGCAAGCAATGGGGGGAAACAAACCATGCGATTCCTACGGAAGTGGTTAAGAAAGATAAGGTGCTTAGCAGGTACAGTGACAAACCTTCCTTCCAAGGAGATGAACCGTATCATCATGTGAGTAACCTCATCATAAGGTGAAGGGATCGAGCTAACAAGAAGGCCCACTGTAACGTAGATCAGCTTCTCAGATCCCTCCACAAATCTCCTTTCTTCAACATCTCTGTCGACCATTTTGTTAAAGAAACGGTAGCCCTCCAAGCCAAGGCCGGTCGCTTCAGTAATAAGTTCTTCATTGACCAAGATCTTCTGCCCCCCATATTCAACAGTCCGCTCCTTCCAATCCTTCGCAAAACGCACAGAGATGCTTTGATCATGCCCTTGAACCTTCTCCATGAAGTTGGTGATGCCACCCTTGTTGAGAATGATCCATAACTCAATATTATCCTTCCAGTCTGGGTCCGCACTAGGCTTAATTTGGCAAGGGGACCCCCCATCTTCTCTGTGCTTAACTATTATTAATATTATTAATATTCTATTATTAATATTCTTCTTTACATAAGTACAATCTTAGGGATAAATAGGAAGAAAATAAATTACAATGCTTTCTATATAACATTATAAGAATTTGAAGTGAAATTCCACTAAAGTTGGTAGAGGAAAAATAGTATAAAATTGGATAACTTCTTATATGACAGACACCATAAAACCTGATTAGTGCTATCATATGCCAATGTCATATCCTATGTGAAGTGTCCAAAGGGTCCTAAGAAGGTTTCCATTTTTAGGAGCCACTCATTGTATGATGTCAAGTATTATTTGATCCTATAAATTATATGAGTTCCACATAGATTTATTTTTTTAAATTAGGTAACTATGTTGGTTTTGAGGGGACTAAGAACCCACAAATACAAGTGGAGAAAGATATAACAGTGAAGATAAAAAGAAGCAACCTCTACCCACGACTAAGAGAAACCAACAAAGAAAAAACACCAACAAACACCACATCTTTGAGGATCCTTCCCATGTGATCTTAAATGTATTTTAGGGGGATCATTTACACTTTTTTTTCTTCCCTATAGTAGTCCTACCATCATCATTGTTCAAATTTACATTTTCCTTGTGAACCAGATTGATGATATCTAAATTTTCCTTATCATTACAAAGTTGATTCACTAGAGTTGAGGAAATGATATCCAAAGTAGCAGAAAGGGGCAATGCTTGCCCAATCAGATTAGGAGAAGAAGAGCACTCCAAATTCACTAGAGTAGGCTCAGATTCATGCATAGAAAAATACTTTGAATAATTATCTGGTTGGAAAGACATGTGACTAGGATTATAATTCTTCCACCAAGAATATTTACTTTTCCTCCCATTCTTGCTCTTAGTCAAATTACAATCTGAAGAAATATGCCCCATCGCAAAACAACTTCTGCATCTAAAGGGTAGGCCTTCATAATCAAGAGGCTGGTTCCAGGATCTATTTTGAACTTTAAGTTCAATACTAGGAGGTAGGTTTTAGAGGTGTTAATCTCAACCAGGATTCGTGCATAGGTTGTATGACTAAAATCCATGGTTTGAGAATCTATGCCCAAGATATTTCCCAGTGTATTTCCAATGGAGACAAGAGAGCCTTGGTCCCAGAATTACAATAGTAAGTGCAACAATATAATCTATTAAGAAATTATCTTGGTAGTTGGATTTAAGGAGGGGAACCAAGGTTTTATGACCAGGTAATGGGATTCGAAAGACCAAAGATCATCAACTATGGTATCTTTATCAACAATAGAAGTAAAAACTAGAATAAAGAAACCCTTAGCACAAGGGTAGACATCTAACCTACCTTCTAGAAGGGGAATCCAATGATTTGAAATCCATTCATGGAGGGTAGGAAGGATGGGCCAAAAGCCACTGAATCTATAGATCAGGGCATGGTCTTGAAAGAAATTTTTAGATTTAAGCACCTCTTCTCCAAAGGTGATACATGGGATATTATCTGTAGGAATCATAGGAGTGGGAATCCTCCTCTGTAGTGCCTCTTTGAAGGACATGCCATGGCCGTAATTTTTTTAGAAACCCCCATTGCATTCTCATTGGAGCCTAGATAAAAGGAAGGCATCTGGGAAGCGAAAATATGGTTCCTCGACCCCCCACAGTTAGCACCCCTTGTGACAGAGCTGAAGCTAGTAGTGCCATGCTCATTGCTCACACATTCTACCGGTCCACCTCCTCTAAAGCTCAATGATTCCTTCTCCTCAGCATACATAGCATAAATATTCAACGTCCCCCAACAAACAAGATCATCGATGGTCATGGAGCCTTCTATCTTGTTCCCAGTAGGGGAAAAACTAGGAATTTTGGAATCCTGACATCCCCCTGCCACACCTACTTAAGTGCTCCAACATCCAACTCTGGACCATTAGAGGAACCAAGGACACCATACATATCACTAACAGAGCCAAAAAAATGCTGCCATCATCATGGAAAGGGTTAGGGTTAGGGTGCAAAGAGCTGGAGCCATTAATAGGGCACACAAGAGTCATGAGAGTCATCACATGAAAAAGTTCTATCCACATACAATTTGTATCAACTAATTATTCTATCCTTTTTTATACCAAGTATGATCCTTTACCCTAATTAACTTCAAATTGATTTTGGAATTTCCTTCTTCACTTATGTTGTAACACATTAATTACAAAGGTGGAATTTTCAGAGGCTGTATCTAAGCTTGTAGAAGTTGTTTCCCTTTTACTTTCATCAATTTTGATGATATTTATTGTTTACTCAAATATTTATTTTGATCCATGACTCCAATAATGTCAAGTAGAAAATGGATGACATTGGATTAAAATTTACAAGCTATTGATTATGATGTATTTTTAGAGAAATTAAATAGTTTTGACATATCACATTCAATTGAATCTTCTTCACTGTCCTTATAATTTCTTTCCAGCAATATCATTGTCATATTTTATTATCATATTAACGATATGTGTTATATTTAAAATGTACGATGGAAGAGTTTAATAGTACACAAAATATTTAAAATGGTTAATTGTGAAGGATAATATCAATAGTGTTAGATTTATATTGGTAAAATCTAACAGAAACTCTTTGAGAAAATGAATAAGAGGAAAATATCCAAACACACAATTTTATTGTCAATGAGATTCATCAAGTAATTGCAAAGCTAAGTGCTACCAAAAATACATATATACTATATGTCACGTATATCTACCAAACTATGCATCATGACTTCATTCTAGTAATACACACTACTTGAGAATGTATAATCTTGTAATTCATTTTATGAATCTTTAAAAAATAGAGATCTTTTGGAATGGTATTAGAGTAAGATATTGGGAGTGGAACTTCTTTATTATTTCATATGTAAAGCTTTGTATTTTACTAGGATTACTTAGATATACTACCTTGTTATATTATATGTGTTTGGTATTTTTGTTTCCTTTTTGATCTTGTAGCTTATAAGGGAATTTGTTTCTTTTTAGTTATATTTTGAAGTATGACATTAAATTTTTATTATAATTCAATTTCTAGTGAAATCTCAAAATCTCAATAAAGAATGATCTTACAGTAAAATAAACCTTAGATAATCCATTGATATTAGGGAATGTGCTATTAATATAATTAGAGATGAGGTAATTGAGATAAGTGATTCATAGATTAAAATGATCCATTTTCTTGAAATTAGAAATAGTTAACTTCCTAGTAGTATTTATTTAACATTTAAAAACTATTATTAATTTTTTTCCTGATCAAAATTATTTCCTTTATAAAGTTGTATCTTGCGTTATGAGCTCTCATTTACAAAATTATCATCTCATCCAAATTATGGACCACATAATATGGTCCAAAACATCAATTTTATAAACCATTTGCATCTTTCGTGAAACATCTCTTTCTATTATATTGGAGAAATGGAAGCATTACATATTTGGCGAAGAAACTAATATATATTAAATAGGAATTTATTAACCATAATGCAATTATTTCAAGAAATATGTCATAAATGCTTAGTTCACTAACTCTGGACATATTCCAGTGAATCTAGACTCTAGTATTACAAGTATTGGAAGAAATCCATCTCCATTTTTGGCTATAGTGGATTCCATTATTACTATTATTGGATTCCATTAGTAGCAATATTGGATTCCAATATTGTCATTATATGACTTATTTGAGTTCCAATTTCATTATTATTGGATTCCAATTTCGCTATTATTGGATTCCAATTTCCCTTTTATTAGACTCCAATTTTTCTATTACTGGATTCCAATAAATTTATTATTAGATTCTAATTTCACCACTATTAGAACCCAATTTTTATATCCCAATTTTTGGATTTCGAGTTTCACTATTTTAGGATTTAAATTTTGTTATTATTTGATTCCCCCACATAATCCTAGTGGCCACCAACCTACATAAGCCTAGTGGCCACTAACTTACATAAGCCTAACAAACACTAACTTACATAAGCCTAGTGGTTGTTAATTTACATAAGCCTAGTGGTCGTAACTTACATGATGAAAGTGCATACTCAGTGAAATAAGCCTAGTGGTGTCAAAGTTACATCTGTGCTATGACCACTTAGTTACATCTACCTTGTGGACACTAAGCTAGATAACCCTAGTGACCACTAAGTTACATAAGCATTGTGGCGACTAAGTTACATAAGTGGATGATAAGCTACATAATCTTTGTGGTCGATAAGACACATAAGCATAGCAACCACTAAGATACATCTTATCAACACTTATTTGATCAGTTTGTAAAATGGAAATCATTGTGATGGAAATTAGCGGTCACTAGGCATTTCAAAATAGAAGATAATCTAGATAATGTGAACTACTTTTATGCTTTTATAGTCTATAAATCATACAGAACAACAAAGAGTTAAGAATTACGTTAAACATGTTGTTTTGAAACATGGATTTCATAGTTTATTATTTCCTACCTATTATAGGTTACTATACATTTCACCACAACTTATTAGTTCTTACCATATCCTCCAATCAAAGACATTTATTTTTTCTAGTGTCTATATTTCAAATGTTGGAATATAAATTAAACAATTTTCATAATTTTAAAAAATCAATAAAATTGATTTACTTGATTTTCTATTGGTTACTTTTTCATGATAAGACACATTATGGGTCATATTCAAGTACATATTTTTCATTAATATTTGAAGGAAAAATATTCAATTAACAAGTTTCACAATAATTATGACAGCTTTAACTTCAACATTTTATAAATGTACAAATGAATTGTTCTTCATTTTCAAAATAAAATATTAATAAGTACATGCCACCTATTCAAGAATGCATGATGTCATTATATTTATTATTTTTACTTATCAAGCATGTCACACTCGATATTTTTCTAAATCATTTATCATAACTTTATTACATTTTAATTTTATTAATATTGTGAATTACAATTTCCCACTTCAATATATATTTATATATAATTAAAGAATTCAAACATTGAAACTATTTTTTAAACAACATTTTAAAACTTCTCTTGAACAACATTTTTTAACAATTTAATATATTTATTGTTACAATTGAGAATAGAATATGTGTCACAAAGAATTATTTGATCTCCTTTCCATATTTTTCTTGGTGTCCATGACTGGATGATGTTGTCTATATCAATATATGATGTTTCCCTTCATTTTGGCCACCATTTCTTTTTTTTAAGCATTCCTGGTACCTTTCTTTTTATGTATTTTCATTTTCTTGTGGGTTCCCACAAACTTACCCTTATCTATTGAGCCTTTGTGTGGACATCATGTATTGGAATTCATTCTACCTTGCCCATCCATATAGGTACGTTACCATTAGCTGGTTTTATTAGTATCATCTTCCCATCATGTACGAGCATAGTAAGTTGAATGAAAACTTTGAAATATAATCAATTTTCCATTTTTGACATTGATCTACTTGTGCCACTGTTTCTGGACATGAAGTGGATGCACATTTGTTCTTAACCTCTATGCACTCATCACATTTGAAAAATAAGTTGTTCTTGGTGATTGAAACATGAGAAAAATGTCCCACTTAACGAGACATGTGGTGATATATCAGAATTTCTCTCCATCATTATAGATATCAATGCAATAGTTGCAACACTGCTTGACAGTTGTTTCTATTTTCTTGTATTTCCATTTATTGACCTTTTTGTTTTCCTATATTTCCATTTAATTCCCTCCTATCACCATTCATCCAAGATTGTTTGTATCCATAATGGGTTCTCTTTAGGATTCCATGACATCAGTACAATTATCCTTTATTTTCACTTTCTTCCAAGGTTTCACAACCATTAATTATGTATAGCAGTATCACTCTACCATTGAATACAATACTTATTATGACAGTGAATAAGCTAGACCCCATTTCTCTTGCAATGGAGTGTAGTTCTGGATGGATATACTAGTCCCTCTGCATATATCACACCTTTTGAGGCTAAATCCACATATGCTCCTCCTTCTAGTAAAGAGTTCATTTTCAACTATATCCACACATAAAAAGAGAAAATCAGTAGTGTGGCCACTTCAATCTTAAACCTAGTATAGAGAATTTGAAAATGAGAAATATCAATAAAAATTCTAAGGTTAAATCAAATGCTTGAAATCAAATTACAAAATAAAAATAAACATCTTATATGAACATCTCTTAAAACTCCTTCAATCTAAATCTTGAACAAATGTAAAATTTGGGTAGCATTCAAGACAATGTGTAAGTGATTTTTGTCATTTATGCCACATATCAATCTTAATATCATCATACCTATATGACTATTTATGCATACCTTATTCAAATCAATAAATGTTGACGTTTAAAATCCTATCCAAATTATACTCTAAGATAGATGTCATCTATTTTAGAACTTAACATCCTTGAATGGTGTTAAATTTGACGACCTTTTAGAGGTTTTTCATGATTTTAAATGTAACATAATTTCAAATACTTTTTACAACCATAACGTGTGAATTTCATGTTTAAAATGTTGCCATCAATTTTTATGTATATTTATATAAAAAATTTATTCATATATATTAAGCATAGTTAAAAAATATGGAATAGTCATTTATAAATTTTTGAAGTAGTGTATAAGTAACATTGTTTTGTACATGCACTCATACAGATATTTACTAGATTGGAAAGTCAAAATGTGAGTGATCACACTTACAAGTACGAATGGTCGCACTTCTAAGTGAGAGCTTCGAATCACACTTTTAAGTGGGAGTCTGGACTCGCACTTGTAAGTGCGAGTTTTGATTCACACAGCTAAGTGTGATCACTCGCATGTCGAAGTGTAAGCACAAGAATTAAGGGATTTATTTTACCCAAAATAGATATGGGATTTTATTTACAATACAAGAATTATATTATTAAATTATTATATTAATTATTTACAATACCAAATGCAATATTAATGAGAACCATTTTTAAGGAAAACTACTAATTAATTTTGTGGTTACCTCAACAGTAATTAGCCATTTTGATGTGAAATTCATAGTATAACTAAGCTACATTTAAAGAACAATCACATTAAATAATGTGGAAAGTTGTAGAATACAAGACTAAAATTGTAGAGGACAAATTATAACAAAAGTACCATATGTTATTCATAGAATAAAACTTGAAAATTACATGATGTGAAAGCTTACAATATATAGGAGAATGAACTCCTTAAAAAATGGATTCAAATCTAATATTTAAGTCCCACAATATCCTCACACATTTAATCTGCTATAATCACTCTCAAATTCTCTCACATATCCCAACTTATATCTCACTTAAGGATGAAACCCCTAATCTATGGTGAGATAAAATCACGTACACACATATATAATTCTAACCTATATTATTAGCAATGAGTTTTATTATCGTGACAACTCTATTAATAATAAGGTATTACAAATATATATGAGTTGTAAATACAACTCATCATTCACAAAATTCTTAATATCATTCAAACTTACTAAATGTGATATAAGAATATTACATTTTACTATTACAAACAATAATGTTGTAGCACTAATCCAAATATTATTCCTAACACATTTAAATGAACTATGTAAAATTTGCCATTTAAAAGTACATGCACCATTGGAAATATGTGCACTGTTTGGAGCATGTAATTTTTGTCAACCTATTAATTAGTAATTTAATCTAAAGCAATGTAAAAACATAAGTATGCCCTCTTAAATTTGCACACAAAAGAAATGGCGGTTGGATTTTTCAGTTACATATCACTATAAATAGAATTTTTTTGAGTTTATATTTTTAACATTTTCCTTTCTATTCTCTTCATCAATGCATAAGCGAGACACTATGTTCATCAATAGAAAAATCTCAGCAGGAAAGTGTCAAAAAATCTGTGATCGATTTCTGGAAATTTTTTGATTTCCTCTCCGTGCCAAAAATTGGTATGCATTCTCACCATCAGTCCCTCTAAAATTACGAAATTCTCTTAATGTAAAATTTTTGATAGCTGATTGGGGCTTATATTCATTTAGGGATTTTGTAGATAATTAAATAGAAGCAAGTTTGTTATTCAATATTTTTATAGAATGTAGTTTTTTATCAAATAAATAATTTTGTAATATATTTAATAGTAGTTAGAGCAGTGAAAGAGAATGAAATGAAGAACATCTTGACAGATGAAAGACACAGATTAATCTGTACTAACATGAGAGGAAAATTTGAAGAATTTTTACAAACCCATAACACCTTCCATGAAATTATTCTATTGTGTTTTGAAAAAGAAGATTGGTGGTATGGATGGTGGGTCAATTTGCACAATAAAAAGTGAATATCAGAATCGATTTATGGTCATGGTGGTGCATAAGAATCAATGAGAAGATGAATTTGATAAAGTTGATATTATTTTGTTGGCCTTATTTTTGTCCACAAATAGTCCTCTGCTGCACATACTCAGTAAAATTCAATGGCTATGACATTGTTGACATTGTCAATGACAATATTTTAGAATATATTCATGTTAAGAATGAGTTTCCACTCAATGTGTTGGTGTTGGATTACAGTGAGGTATTTGTGAAAAAATATGGTAATGCAAGAGTAGGAGAACCAAACAAATTTTGGAGAAAAAGAACAATACAAGGATTTTTGAAAGGATATTTCAAGGAATAAGGAAACTCTAAGATGTTTCTTATTATTTTTAATAGAAGCACCACTGTTGTTACTGTATGGAAGAAACAAATATCCTAAAAAATATTCACAAAATGTAATTTTTCTCTGTTTGGGTCATGCCTTTGTGGCTTTTTGTTTTTTACTGCCAATGGGATTTCTCTCTTCTATGCTTCAATTTCATATTCTTCCGTAGGGGAATTTTTAAAAAAGGATGCAGGTCATTTCAAAACCCCCGGATTTACCCTTTTCTGAAAAACATGCACATAGTAGTTGTAAATCCAAATATGTTGTTTTGGCATAACCTAGGACACTCTATGGATGACAATATCTTACTTTATTTTGTTAAATCCTATCGATCGCTAATATCCAATTACTATGGTGTGGCATAAGCTAGCAGATGCTAAGCTAAAAATATTATTCTTTGACTTGTTAAATGCTAGCGATCCATAAGCTCAAAATATTATATTGTGGAAGTATTAGCTTACCTTAGTGGGCACTAAGCTCAAAACATCTTACTTTATTAGTTCCTGCCTCCTGCAAGAATTCTATACCTTTCATTCAAACAAATAATTTCTCCTCAATCCACCAATCAAAATAAAAAATTTCTATAACTTTTCAACTTTCTAATGTTTATATTTTATTTAAATATATTTTTTAATCTACAAAACTTATTTATCTTTTTCTTTATTTGCTAGTTAGTACTGATTTGACAAATTTGAGGCCTTGTTGCAACATTGATTTATTTTATTTAATCAAAATCAAAATTCTAAGAAATATTTAAATAAGATATGAGATTTAGAAAAAAATAAATGTTAATAAAATATTCACTGCATTTAATGTTTATCCAAAAAGGAAGACTTATTTGCAAAGCTTGGACAAGTGGCACATCCAAAATAGTACACTATTCATAAAAATTAATAAACTTTATTTAACAAATCACATCATAAACATTTCCAAATCTGTAAATCATATACATATACATATACATATACATATACATACATATATATATATATATATATATATATATATATATAGTAATCCTTTATCCCCATTTGCTCCTTATGTATATATATATATGAGGAGACACTTTTAAGAAAAAAATTGACTAACTATTTTGTTTTGCATTTAATACCATTCTCAAAAAAATAGTGGGGAAAGAATAATAAAGGTTTAATTAACAACTGCTCTGATATCTTCAAAGAAATAATATATATATATATATATATATATATATATATATATATATAGTTTGATCTTTGTTTTATCCCCCTTTGCAATAAAAATTAGATTTGTAAGTTAATTTTTTAAAAATACAATTTTTTCTATGTTTGTAATAAAAAAATTTAACAATACAAAATTTTATATGAATTATATTGTGTTAAAGACAAGAAAAATAATACTATTATTAGTTATTGTTGTAGGCAGGTTACTATACCTTTCATCCAAGTTTATTACTTCAACAATTTCTAACCAATCATTTTTTAAGATTATTTTCCTAGAATCAATATTTGTAATGTCTAAATGTTCTATATGTAAATTTGTAATATTATAATTATACAATAAACTATTTATTTATCTTTATATTGGTGGTTTTATATGATAAGACATATTTAAAGGCCTTATTCCAATTCATAATTTTTAAATTTTTTAAAAACAAATATTGAGAACATGACATATGGTATCATATTTAATAACTTTAAAGTGATGCATTTATTATTTAGATTATTTAGATTTCATTACATATATGAGGAGACACTTTTAAGAAAAAATTTAACTAACTACATATATAAAATATAAGAAATGACATTTTTGAAATTTGGAAGTGACATATTTCAGCTATTATGTCTAATTGAATAAGATTTATGAAAACGAGACTTTCCTGCAAAATATATTGAAACAACCATCATTGCATTTAATACCATTCTCAAAAAATAGTGGGGAAAGAATAATAAAGGTTTAATTAACAACTGCTCTGATCATCTTCACTTATGAGCCTTCAGAAATAAACGATGTGAGCAACATCACAGTTATAGAAAAAATAATTTGGGAAACTAGATATAATTAGCTTGATTTGAGGGCTTTATGTTGGGTTTGTTGATGCTTTCTGGATTTCTAATATTTTTAAAATCATTAATTTACTTAAATTTTTCACCGATTAGAATACATCTATAATGGAGGCCTTGTGAATGGTGGACTACAAATCTTGTAATAATTAATAAATTATTGGCTTTATTTTTCTTTCCATTGAAAATATTCTATATGACTGCAGATGGATCTATGTTTGATACTATATTCTTGTTTGAAAAGCTAGGCCCGGATTAATTTCTAGACAATTTCACTGGTAGAGTCAGAAATGTGTTAGGTCTTCCACAAAAAAGCAATGACTACATACTAGTTGATTGCAATGGTTATTTGAATCAGATGCAAAGATATGTAAGCCTCACATGCTACACCCATAATATTTTGATCCAACCTGTACAAAATCCCCAATTTTTTTTCAAAATCTCATCTTTGATAATTTTATGATCTCAGCTTATTTTTTCCTATGGCTAATGAATATATTGGGGGTTGGCATTTTCACATAACCTCTCTATGATGATAATTCATACATGATCAAACTCATGACTCTAGCCATTTGCATACAATATTCTAGTGTGTCTTTAGTTCTAAAATGTGAGTCCTCTGTCTGTGAGTACTGTGATATACTACATTTATTTGCAGTACTTTCTACACTTGGTCTCATCATGTGTTACTGAAATTTCAACCTCCTTATGAAACTCTAATGATGATTTTGATATCTAGGATTTAGGTTATGCCATTTTTTTGTTTTCTTCCCACCTTTAGGATAGGTGCGACATGATAGAATTGATCCATTATTGGAAATCTTTCAATATCTTCAAATTTTAATGGAATTGGTGTATCAGTTGACAAGTTGGGTGTGTCTGGAACTGTAGTCACCAGATAAATCTTTTAACTGATTTATTTCAACTATTCCATTTAATACCAAAATTTAATATTTATGTAGGCATGTTCAACTTGTAAAAGTGTGGTGGTTTGTTTTTTATTGCACCTGAAAAATCTAGCATATTATGTATTTCAAAATGCCACCTATATTGCTAATATATTTTAAAGCATAATATGACTATGGGTATTTGTTTATGCATTCTTCATGCATAATCACAATTAGATGCATATTTTATGCATTCTGGATCGCTCTATGTTTTTCCAAAGAATTATATATTTGATGCATAATTTCATTTTATGTCTTGTCTTCTATCTGAATTTTAACGTGGGTATTTACAGTATATACATATTTTATGCATTCAAAATAATTACATAGGGGAATTCTATTTTTTAGTAGTCTTTAGATGTCAGTAAACCATATGTGCAAATTTTATACATTAAATATTGGTACATTCTATTTTCTAGATAAATTTGAATGTGGTTATTGTTCGCAAAATAAAATAGCTAATACAAAAATTATAGAATTTTTTTAAAATAATCCCACAGCTAGCACATCTCCCAACCCTAAGGCATGAACTTTCTGCTCTATCTTGTTTAATTTAAAATGTCATTAAAAAAATTACTATTAACAAGGTTTATTAAATGTACTTGAACATAATGATTGGCTAGTTTATACAAGGATTAAAGAACCCAGAAACCTTATAATAGAATGCATCATGAGCATCACCAAGAAAGAACAAAAAAGAAACAAGAAAAATGGATAAAACATCATAGCCCAAACTACATTCCAACAGATCAATACAAGGAAATAAAACGAAAAATAATAGGCCAAAGCCGCTCAAAAAAGGGAATGGGAAAACATCCTAAATTATATAGTCCACAAAAAGTCAAACAAAATCTTGAAGAGCCAAGGCACTATTTAGTCTTCAAACCTTTTTACTCCTTTGGTTGACACTCTTCTTATCCTTTCATCTGATCATTCTACTCACTCATAATATGGATGGCATTTTCAACTTGCTCTTCCTCATCAGAACTAATGTGGTGGAGATTATACTTGTGAACTTTGTGTCCCTACTCTAGCTTGGACACACACCTCTGTAACTCCAAAACCAAACTTTTGATCTCGACCATATCCACCCTGATAGATTTATGGGAGATGAAAATTTTCTTAGAGGTGTCAATGCAATGCATGACACTATTTCCCATATCCATTCTCACTTCTCCTAAGGCCTCCATATCCCTTTGCAGATGACTCACCTTGAGAGAAATTTTATCAAAAGCCACATTCCAACCTAGGTCCACTCTCTCTTTCTCTTTAGATGACTCCCCTTTTGTATCAATCAGAGAACCTGCAACCCCAATACTAAGATTTCCCATCCCCTGAGATGTCATAGTCTTCTTTCTCCTCAATTTTCTCATATGATCAACAAGATTATAATTGTCATTTGTATCACCGGATTTGGGATCTAATTCCTTTTCCACCAATGATATACCATTATTAAAAATCAAAAGAATTAGACCATGGTATAACGAGGTTGCAATCTTCCCCTATTGAAAATCATTCACCAATGTAGAGAGCGGCATAAACAAGAAAAAGGGAAGGATCATAGAAATATTATGCCTAAACATATTAATCATAGTAAGATGGTGAGTATATATCTTTCTATGATTCCCTTAAAGAGTAATCTACCTCATAAGGTGAAGGCTGACCATATTCCAAATATCAGGGATGCAGAATCTAGCTATACCATCTACAAGCAAGTAAACCTTTTCTTTACTGCATAAGAAAATCTCAATTTTGTGTTTGTGTCTAGTGCAGTTTTTGAATATCTTTAAACCCTCCATATCCATTATATTAGCCTGTGCTATTGAAGCCTCAAAAACCTAAATTTCGATGCCATGGATCACCATGCTACCATTTTTCCATTCTCAACCAAACTCCAACACAAGAGAAGGTTTAGACTACGTGATTTTTGAGATGAAATTCCTAAACCCCCAATTTTTAGAATGCACCACAAGGAGGGATTCTTCTTCAGGGCACCATAGTTCACAGGCTCAGTTCTCAAATGACCACCTAAAAGGAATGATAACCAAATCATACCAAGCCAAGAACATAGATGATAATCAAACACCATGATCTATAAGATGAAAGCAATTTGCCAGAATAGCTTTACATAAAACCTTTGCAAACAAATGAGCAACAATGTCATATATTATTATGGAACTCAATGCAATACATTGAGAATGGGCCTTGCTTAAATAGGCAAGGAATAACAATTTCTAAGAACCAGTCAAGGTCATAGATCAAGGAAAGAACTATACCTAACAACTAGATAATATCTCCTAATATCTAAATAAGATAAAAGAAATATCCACACACATAAGTGGGTGAGGATAAATACAATAAAGGTAAATAAAGTACCTAGGTGAACATGAGCTAAGGTAAATACCTACTCTAACACCACCTCCCATGGTTTTAGTCAATTAAGAATGAAAATTGAAGAAATAATGGCCAAAATTAATCTTAAGAGCAAAATCAATACAAATCCCACTATATATCTTGCACATATGAACGGTCTTGTTTACGATAAGAATAAGGATGGCATCCCAATGAGGGAAAAGTGACACCTGCACATCAGTACTTAATGTTATTAATGAGATTAATAACATTGGGGATATCATCTCCCCTCTCCCACACTTTAAAATTATTACCTTTAGCCCCCAAACTAGAAAGATGATCCGTAAATTTATTACCCTTTCTAGGGGTATGAATAAGATCAAAGCTACCAAAATCTTTAAGCATTTATTTAGTAACTTCAAGGATATTTCTTAAGGTCCAATTACAAATTCTATCCTTTCTCATATTCTCAAGGGTTAAAATATTATTTTGAACAGTTAACCAGAAAAACATGTTGACCTTGGGGTGTAAATCCTTAATCCAAAATTTCCTCCAAAAATCCTTTTATTCCAATGTTTCTACCATGTGAACGCTTTATAAGACAACATATGTTCTAACAATGAATATTTTTGGTCCAATAACTGATATGTCAAGTGTTATACTTAAGCATTGAAGTCATTGATCTCCATCAATGCATGTAGGAAAAGCATTTTTGTGAAAACAATTGACCTATGACATTTAAAAGACATCAAACTATTTTAGAAACATGTTCAATATTTTTCATTCGAACAACAACATATTATAAGTACAACATAAAAGGCAATTTGTAGTAACTAACACATATTTCAAAAAAATACAATTTTTTTCCTCTAATCTTTATAATTCAATTCCAGTTAAGGTAGAAAGACTTCAACTTGTCAAAGTTTCCTCTAGACCAAATGGCTTAGTTGAGGAAGGCCAATGGGGAATTTATTAGTCTAAGAGTTACATTCATAAACATTTTTTCTTAGTCCCTCTATAGATTATATTAAAAATTTTAACATTATCAAGGTCTACAACATTAAAATATAGAAGGCATGAACTTGCCGTTACACGACTCTTGTTTGTTTAAACCTAGTGACTTATTAGATTAAAATATAATTTATTAGGTTATGTTACCTCATAAGCTAGCAAACAAAAATCTCAAAATAACATAAATTAACTTGTTAAATGCTACTGACCACTAAGCTTGAAATATTTAACCTAGCGGCAACAAAGATCAAAATATCATCCTCTAACCTAGCGGGCACAAAAATCAAAATATCTTAATTTAAAATCATATAATGAATTAAACTAATTTGTACATATATTGTGTGCTATACAATACTCCAAAGTTAATGAGGGTGATAAACATAGATGTATCTAAACTCAAAATATCTTACGTTAATTTTTTAAAACCTAGCAACTTGGAACAATAAAATATCAATTGTTAGGTTATTTTGAAACACAACATAACGGAAACTAAACTAAATATATATTTCTTTAGTTTTTAAAATGCTAGTGATTCTTTAGCTTGAAATATTATATTGTTTAAATACCTAGTATCCCCTAATTTCAAAATATTTTGATTTAATTTGTTAAATCTCAGTGATCATTAAGATCCAAATATTTTAGCAGAGACTAGTATTTACGATGGGTTGTTTTGGTTAAGTGAAAATTAGTATTGAATCCTCCTTTCTTTTTTCTCCAAGTGTATATGCTTGTGCCATTTTTGAGTAAATTTCATGTAGTTTGAAATGACTGGGGACTTTGAGGTTATCGAGAGGATCCTATAAATGTAAATCACTCAGACTAATCATACATGAGCATGCCTTGAATGAATGTACCAAGTCCCAATAGTCCCAAAACATTTTTTTCATTAAATGCTGGCAAAAGAAATACCTATGCAATACTTAAACCTTTAATTAAATCTCTTGTATCTTGATCAAGATTCACAAATTTCAGTGTTTATTGTGTATCATGAGTATATTGTGGTCTTCTTTTAATGAGTTTATTAAGATGGAAATTAGTATTTTTAGGAACCTAGCAGAGCAGTCCTACCTATTATAGTTCAACAGAGTGTTCATTTTTCATTTAAAGAAATGCAATTAAGCAACCAACTACCGAATGTTACCTGCAACAATTTTTTATTCAATTTAATATATACCCAAACTAGTCTTAAGTCACGTAAGAATTCAATCCTACAACTAAGAAGAAATTTTAACATCTACAAGACTACTTTCACTTTTGTTCGAGTCGTAACAAATTTAAAAATCAGGTTAAGATTTCACTTCAATCCCAAACTATTGTCATTTTTGACTTCAGAAAATTAATGCAATAATCAACTACTCTACTTTCTTTTGTTATATTAGTTCAATCCTCCAACCAGGTGGAAGTTCATCACAATATTAATACTAGACATAAATTTATGCTTTTCCATTTAAACATGACCTGGGATCATTAAAGAAAAGAATTTAAAGGGAACACAAATCCAATACGCATATTAATATTTTGTTGAAACCTAGAGACTTTTAAGATCAAAATATTATGTTGTGTCATAAGCTAGCAATCGCTAAGTTTAAAATATCATTAAATAACTTTATATACTAGCAGAAACTAAACTCAATATGTATTTCTTTATCTTTTTTGTCATAAGATAGCGGATGCTAAGTTCAAAATATTATTCAGTAACTTTTAAAATGATATCGACCACTAAGCTCGAAATAATATATTATGCACAACCTAATAGCAATGGATTTTTCCATGTGGCCGCATATAGTAAAATCAAGATTCTTCCTTTATACTATCTATATAACTAAATAAACTCAAGATTATTCTTTATAATATATATACTAGCAATCAAATATGTACAATGCAATGTGAAATTCGAACATCTTAAGTTATTTGATTTATTGGGATTCAATAAATGTGGGAGGGGACCCATGTTGCATAATGGAGTGCTTTCATTATGAAAATTGCAAGTAAAACATTTTTTACCCATGGCTGCAAAGTGGAGAGTGACTTGTGACCAAACAAAGAAAGACTTCCAATGCTATAATCAATTCAATCCAACAAGTTTATATTATTGTACATGATACTTGAATAAAATACAATTAAGAAACCAACTAATGATTCTACCTGGAATAGAACAATATTGATTAAAGTTAATATATATACCCGCACCCTTCTGAAGTCACGTAAGATTTTAATCCTACAACTAAGAAGAACTTTTAACATCCACGAGGCTAGTTGCACTTCTATTCGAGTACTAACAAATTTCAAAAACTGGTTACAAATTTCACTTCAATCCCTAACTATTGTCATCCTTGACTCCAAAAAATTAATAGAATAATCAACTACTATATCCTTTGTTTATTATATCAGTTCAATCCTCAAACCAGGTGGAAGTTCATCAAAATATTAATATTGGGCCTACATTTATGCTTTTCCATGTCAACATGACTTGGGATCATGCAAGCAAAGCATTTAAAGAGAACACAAACCCAATAAGCATATTATTCTTGTCATTTACTTGTAATTGTATCTACAATTAAGTTTATATTAGTCTGAACTACACACATTGTTCTCTGTCAAATGTAGAAAAATTATATCAACATGAGCTTGCTCCAACTATTTTTCTTTTGGAACCTTATACAATTAGAGAAAGCAGTAGCATAAGAGTATACTACTAGTAGTATCGGAAGTGGATTGATTTATCTTTGACAAAAACATTCCTCTTGGGATAGTGGAAAAGGAACAAAATTCCCAAAAGCCAATTTTTTCCCTTCAAAAAGAAATTCGGGCACACTTTTATTTGTTTTAAGGGTTACGAGTGGACTGAATTAATATGAAAAAAATATGGGTTATTAAAGAAGAAATTGTCATTGTTTACTTGAAAATCATCTCATTCATCGAGAAAAGAAGACCCCAGGATAGAGAGGACTTGTGGGGATGCATTTTTTTTCTGACACAACATCGTCCCAATCTCATTCTAGTCAAACAATGTTTTTTGAAATCACCTCACCAAATCTCACAAACAAATGCCTATCAAAAGTGTTGCTCGTGCTCCCTATAACATCTATGTGCTTACCATCTTCATGTTCATGTGTAGTATGTACAACCTTGGAGAACCTAAATGTAATAAATATATGTGTTAATAAAAAATTTCTAATAAGATATCACTTTTTGATTTGTTGCATGGTAATCTATATAATATGAAATCATGTCTAGCCATGTTAGTTATATCACCTTGCTCCATTTTATTTGTAGATTCTTTATATATATATATGTATATACATATATATATATATATATATATATATATATATATGTATATACATATTATATTACTAACATTCAAACCTTCATCCTCCACTAAATGCAGTATTAACAAGAACCATTTCATAAGGAAAAATTGTAATTAATGTTGTGGTTACCTCAAAATTAACAAAGATTACAATAAAATTTATTAGGTTATGTTGAGACATAACCTCTTTATGGATGTTATCGACATTTATGACATTTAGATAGTGTTCAAGTGATGGACAAGATTGGTTAATGACTATACACACACGATATAATATTACTTATTAGGAAAAATTTCAATTAGAAAGCTTGGAGACACATGCGCAAGATTGGAATGAAGGTTCTCAACATCTCTATTTAAGCAATGTCTATATTGGGCCTTTCCTAATCACTATCATGATCTCCCTCTTCACTATGGGTGGAACTATTAAATGCATTGAGCCTTCTTCCTTTGAAGAGGTCAAGGCCGACCAAGAAGTATGGAATATTTTGCATGATGGTGGTGTTACCTAATTTATGCAAAGACTATTTGGTCACTTTGTCCGAGTGACCAACAGTGTGCTGGAAACCTAGAAGAAAGGAAGAATTAGAGTGGGCAAGATGAAATTTCTCATTTTGACAGAGTCCATTGCACCGATGACGAAGCTCCCTGTGGAGGGAGAAATGTTTTTTAAATGCTCGCTTTGGGACAAGATGGATGAGTTCCTATGTCCTAGTGAAAATATGAGAAATTATCACCTGGGATATGAACGAGACTCATTTTCACACCCTTGGGATAGAATTGTTGAGCAATTGATTAGGTACACCATGTTGGAGGGATGCTACAAATTTATCTATGGACCTCAAATTTTTCTTCTTGCACATCTTCAACATGATAATAAGGTAAAATTTGTGGCTTTTCTATTTCACTCACTTAAGCAGTTCATTAGACTGGCTAGAAAAGAGGAAGGTCCTTTCCTACACCAAGGCCTTTTGTATTTTCTCTTGAAAATGGAATATTCCCAAAAATAAATCTCACACTTCCCTCTAAAATTTGTGGCTTTTCTATTTCACTCACTTAAGCAGTCCATTAGACTGGCTAGAAAAGAGGAAGGTCCTTTCCTACACCAAGGCCTTTTGTATTTTCTCTTGAAAATGGAATATTCCCAAAAATAAATCTCACACTTCCCCTCTAAACTAGGCAAGAAATGTCATGTCCACATTGTTTCTGATGGCTCTCTCCGTCATCTTTACCACTACCTTCACCTCCCTTCTGACTCTGATTCAGACATCATGATCATTAGCTAGAGTGGTTTGGTGGTTTTTTGTTTTTTATGTATATGAGATTGTTATTTTCTTGTTTCATAGTAATATCTATCTGTGAGGGATTTTTTGTACATGTATGCAGGTCATTTCAAAACCCTCACTTTTACCCTAATTCCAAAAAATATTATGTTTTGGCATATCGTAACCGATGATAAGCTCCTAATATCTTAATTTGTTTTCTTACATCCTTAAGATCGTATGATCCAAATATTATGTATTGGTATAACCTAGAGGCTTTTCATATCACAATATCCTACTTTATTTTGGTAAAACCTAGTGACCACTAAGCTCCAAAAAATCATGGTGTGGCATAACGTACTATTGGCTATGATCAAAATATAATTCTCTAACTAGTTAAGTTTTAGCAAAAACTAAGCTTGGAATATTATATTGCTGGAGTAGCACTAGATAAGTTGAAAATATCTTCCTCTAATTTGTTAAATGTTATAAAATATCATAATTATGAATTATTAAACCCTAGAAAATGCAATCTTTGTTGTGGCAAAACCTAGAGGCCGCTAAGCTCAAAATATATTTCTTTTGTTTGTTAAATGCTAGTGACTTTTTATCTCAAAATATTATATTGTTTAAGTACCTAGTGGCCGCTAAGCTCAAACTATGTTGATTCAAATTTTTTAAATCCCATTGACCACTAAGATCCAAATATCATGTTTTGGTGTAACCCATTGGCAACTAAGCTAATAATATCTTATTTATTTTGTTTAAACCTAGCGATCCCTAAACTCCAATTATTCTATTTTGTCATAAGCTAGCGAATGTTAAGTTCAAAATATTGTTCAATAACTTGTTAAACGATAGTGACCAATAAGCTCAAAATAATATATTAAGGAAGTACCTAGCCTCCGCTTAGTTAAAAATTTGTTAATTTTTATTTAATCATATCGACCGTAAGCTCCAAATATTTTTTCATTGTTTAAAATAGCGCAAGATAAGTTCAAAATATCTTCCTCTATTTTTTTAATTGCTTTAATATATCATAATTATGAATTATTGAACCCTAGCGAATATAATCTCCAAATAATATGTTGTGGCATAAGCTAGTGGCCGCTAAGCTCAAAATATCTTAAACCACCGTTAGTCTCCAAATATTATGTGGTGGCATAACCTAGCGGGTGCTAAGATTAAAATATGTTAATTCTAAATCTTAAAATCATACAAAAAATTCAACTAATTTAAGTTGGTCTTGATTTCTATAAAGATCTCCAAAGTTAATGTCATTGATTAACATAGAGGTCGCTAAGCTCAAAACAACTTACTTTAATTTGTGAAAACCTAACGAATTCTAAGATTACAATATAATTTGTTAGGTTAAGTTTAAGCATAACCTAGAGGACATTGAACTCAATATGTCTTTCCTTTGTATGTTAAATGCTAATTATTTTTTAGCTCAAATTATTATATTATTAAGTACCTAGCGACCACTAAGCTGAAGCTATGTTGATTCAAATTTGTTAAATCCCTGTGACAACTAAGATCCAAATATTATGTTTTAGCGTAACCTACCGATCACTAAGCTTATAATATATTACTTTATTTTTTTGAAACCTAGAGATCACTAAGATCCAAATATTATGTTCTTTCATAAACTAGCGGACACTAAGTTCAAAATATCATTGAGTAACTTCATAAATGATAGCGACCACAAAGCTTGAAATATTACATTGTAGAGGTACCCAGTGTCCTCTTAGCACAAAATATGTTAATTTAATTCATTTAGTACTACCAAACGTAAGCTCCAAATGTTATGTGGGTGTTTGACCTAGCGGCAACTAAGTTCAAAATATCTTCCTCTAATTTTTAAAAAGTTGTAAAATATTGTAATTGAAATTATTAGACCATAGTGGATGCAATCTCCAAATAATGTGTTGTGGCATAACCTAACAAATGCTAAGCTCAAAATATCTTAATTTAATTTATTAAATCCTAACCACCGATAGGATCCAAATATTATGTGGTGGCATAACCTAGTGGGCGTTAGGATCGAAATATCTTAATTCAAAATCTTAAAATCATATAATAAATTTAACTAATATATACATATCTTGTTTGTAACCTCGAAGATTACAATACCGTTTTTTAGGTTATGTTGAAACATGACCTAGCGGACATTAAACTCAATATGTCTTTTTTTAGTTTGTTAAATGCCAGTAACTCTTTAGCTCGAAATATTATATTGTTTAAATACCTAGCGACCGCTAAGCTCCAACTATGTTGATTTAATTTGTTAAAACCTAAAGTCTACTAAGATCCAAATATTAGGTTGTGTCATAAGCTAGAGGACACTAATATCAAAATAGAATTAAATAACTTAATAAATTATAATGACCACTAAGATTGAAATATTATATTTCGGAAGTAACTAGCATCCACGTAGCTCAAAATATGTTGATTTTATTTGTTTATTCCAACCGACCGTAAGCTCGTAATATAATTTCTTAGGATAACCTAGTGGCCATTAAGCCCAAAATATCTTTCATTAATTTGTTAAATTCTTTCGATAAATATTATGTCACCGACTAGAATAGTTTCTACATATCTCATAATATCTTAATTGAATTTGTTAAATCCCGACGATTGCAAAACACCATTACGTACCAAATTTTATGTGTTAGTATATCCTAGTGGCCACTAAGCTAAAAAAATCCTAGCTTAATTACTAAAATCCAAACAATAAATTCTTTCCTTACCTAGCGACCAAAGAGTTCTAAACATCAACCTTTTATGTGTTAAATAGGTATACATATATATTTCTCTATTTCTTATAAGATTTCTACAGAATAATAAAAGATGTCATCTACTCGTTGCACCCTAGCGGACACTAATCTATTATTAAAAGTAAATATATCATGTTTATAATGAAGTTATGTTATGAGTCTAAATTGCTAATCTTTGCGTATAAAACAAGAGACAAATAACAAAGTGATCGCTACACCCAGAAAATAGTGTGTTGCCTATATCAAAAACAATTGATCCACGAGGCCGCCAAGTTAAACGAAGACATCCTCAAAATAAGAATTATATCTTAGTGATCACTAGGATAGTAAAAGTTTTTCATGTAGAGTGTATTCATATAGTGATAATCATATTGAAAAGCTATAAATGATAACAAATAAATCTGGAGTTTATATAATGGATAGATAAATATACGTGTAAAATCATGTATTTTATGTGTTATACAGGTATACATATAGATTTCTCTATTTCTAATGAGATTATGAAATAGTTATTTTACATTTATGACAATTAAAGAAACTTGGACTAGCAGCTGGGAAGTTATACAACAATTTTTTAGATACAACGCGATCTACTCATTGCACACTAGTAGCCGCTAAGTTATTATTAAAGGTAAATATGTCATGTTCATAATGAAGCTGTATTATAAATCTACATTTTTTTCTCCAAGGTAAATGAAACTTTTGTCCAAATAAGAATTATAACCTAGTAGGTGCTAGGGTAGGCAACTTTTTTCATGTAGAGTGTATTCATATAGAAGAAATCATATTGAAAAGATATAAAGGATAACAAATAAATATGGAGTTTACAAATAAATATACATGTAGAATCATGTATTTAATTTGAAATAATTTTTGGGTTTATTAAATTGGTTGTTGAAACAAATAATTATATCGTGATGACCACAAAGCTATGTGAAATTTTGGCATAAATTAGTGGCCTCAAAAGGAAGTATATATTAATTATTAAATATATAGTGATTAAAAACTATATTTAATAATATTTACGCTTGTATATAATATGTTTAACTTCCATTGTACATAGCATAAACTTGTTGAAGACATTCCATTTGGCTATTTCTACATGGAAACACATATATAATTGAAGACAATTATCATACAATTGAATTCTCAATAGGGTTTTCTAGTTTGAATGTAAGTTTTTAACCTCATATATTTTCCTAAAATTGCTAAGTGAGAAACATGTAAAAAAATGAATATGAACTAATTAGTGACATTTCTTTGCATCATCTTAATAAACAACATTAAAATAGTTTGGTTCTCCCAACCATTTTTTTTAAAAAAAGTGACTATTCCACAAGCCATCATTATCTTAAAAACCCAATCGCCAGAATGAGAACGAAAATACTTAGAGAGAGATATAGAATGGCAGAAATGGGAAAGCCTTAAATAGAGATAAATACAAGAGAAAAAAAGATATTAAATATTATTTTGTTAACGCACAAAAAAATATGTTTCCATGAAGAAAAAGGTGGTTTGGCATGAAGATAAAAAACAAGTGGAAAACATTTCTTGATTATGGAACACAATTTAGTAGGACAAAACAACGCTGGTATGGACCATGATTGGATTGTTGTGCAAAACAAAGGAACCAGTTGACTACAGAGCAACAAATAGATCATGTAATAAAAAAGGTACACCTTTGCTATAAATACCTGATTTAGTAATATCTGGGATTATTTTGTGCTTTATGTTGTCTGTGAAACCTCCAACTACTACCTCAATCAAACTATCTGTGTGATTCTATTCGCAATCTCTATTGCTTGCCACCTTCGTGTGTGTGTCCTTTCTATGCATCCTTTGTGTCTGTCTTTTGTGTGACTTATCTATAAACAAGATTATAATTGCTTGTAAAAAAACACCAGGATTCGAACACTCAGCCCTGCAATCTACGACCTACGCATATTTTTTAATTTGAAGATATGTTCTTTCTCATGGCCAAAAAATAGAAACCCTAATCAACATTTCTACGAGGTATTTAATAAATTGTTTGGCACATTTCATGAAAGAAATTTTAAAAATAGAAATGAAAATTTGAAATTTTCCCCTTTTAAAGCAAAAGTGCAGGCTATTGAAATTTCCAATATTCGAAAATGTGGGGTAATTCGAATTTCACAATTTTAATTTTTCCATGGTTCAAAAATTAAAACTAAACATGAATTAAAAATAATGCAATTTGTCTTTGTCTATATCTTGTAATAATATAAACATAATAACAAATATATGATATAACATATATTAAAACAAGCATATTAAAAGTATAAATTATAAGACAACATAAGAAATACATCCTACACATAGTTTTAAAGCTTAATAGAATAATATATAGACATTCAATTTTTAATTTTTTTCAAAATCCATTTTGACATTGTCTGATATAGTGTGCGCTAATTTAAATTAGTTATCCAATTAAAATGTGCCATTTGGCAAGTTCAAACAAGCTATTTGGGCTACATTATAGTTTTGTGTAACCAAGATTTCACCCTGAAATCTAGGACTACCCCTTTTTATTTTTTTCGTTCTTTTTAAGTTGTAGGTCATGTTTTGCATGTTGTTGTTCACATTGCTCAAAGGTATATCTAAGAAGTCATAAAGCCATGTTCATCAAATACCCATATGTGAAAGCTCACTCAATTTCCTTTCCATACTTAGTCTGGTTATATAAAACCATTTTATTTATTTTTATATTAAATAAATGAAGTTGTTTTAAAAATAGATTGAGCTAAAATTGGAGAATTTAGGTTATATAAATCACTTCACCCGATCATTATTACCACACTAGTATTACTTTCACCTCAAAGTGGAACATTCACACGGGGAAGAGTTTTACAGATTAGCTAATTAGAGAGTTGTTTTCGAGCAATTGCCCACAACATCTTTCAGGTATTTTGTTTTTATTTATTTCTTTTATGTTTTGGTTTTTGTCTTGCTCTGTGTTCCATCTGGAAATTCCTCTTGGCATTTTCTTTCTTCCTGTCGGATCTGTTCCATTTCCTAAGGTTTTGAAAAGCCATTCTTTTCCTCAGACAAATAAAAATTTAATTGATAATCGTTGGGTTTCAGACTCTTATTTTCAATGTAGCCATGTGAAAAGAATGCAGTTTTTTGAAGGGTAAAGTATTGAGTTTGACGTGGATGCCTGTAGCATTTTCTACCAATTTGAAAAGAGCCCAATTTCTCATGTATCCATGCAACTATTCCTCACCAAAATCTACGCAATTCTCCTAGGCCAAGTCATGATTTTTGCCAGAAAAATTACTTAAGCCAAGTCATGGTTTTTGGCTACCTTTTCATGTTTTCCATGCTTCCTTCTTCTGTAAGTTTCCACACAATTTTAAAAGGGAAAGTCACTTAAGAAAATCATGGATTTTGAAGTCTTTGTCTCCAAATTTGAAGTTACCTTCTTCCTTCAATTTCCATGCAAGTATTTTAAAGGAGAAGTCAAAACAAGTCGTGGTTTCTGAATGCTTTATCTACCAATTAAAAGTTGTCGTACCCCTTCAATTTCCACACATATATTAAAAAAGAAATTTCACTTGTGCAACGCATGGTTTTCAAATGGTTTGTCCTCCTTTGCAAGCTACCTTCCATCCTCAAAATCCATACTGCCCTTCCTCTTCAATTTCCACACAAATATTAAAAGAAGGAAATTGCAAGCTAAGTCATGGTTTTCGAAGTCTTTGTCTTCCTTGGAAAGTTTCCCTTCCTCTTCAAAATCCACGTAACGCTTTTATTATGAGCTAAACTTCACTTAAGTTTTGTTGTGAAACTTTAAGTGCTTGTCTTATTTATTTTCCACACTATTGCCCTCTCTAATTTTCCACGCAGCTTATTGTGCACAAAAGAAAAGTCGCTTAAAGTTTGTCATGAATATTCAACTTCATTTCCAATTCAAAATTCACACAAGTCTTTAAAGTCACTTAAAGTTTCTTGTGAATATTCAGCTACCTTTCCACTTCAAAATTCACAAAATTCTTAAAATCACTTAAAGTTTGTCGTGAATTTTTAGCTTCCTTCCCACTTCAAAATCCACACAAGTATTTAAAGTCACTTAAATTTTGTCATGAATATCAAGTTTCCTTTCCACTTGAAACTTCACATAGGTCTTTAAAATATCACTTAAGTGAAATCGTGAATTTTGATTGTCTTGACTTCTAATTTGTAAAGCTGCCTTTCCACTTGAAAATTCACACAACATTTAAAGTTGTGTGGATTTTGAGTAGCTTGTCTTCTAAATTCAATGCATCTATTTCCATTTCCAAGCATGCAGACATCCTTGCATCCCCTCTAAGATCTTAAATGCAACCCATGTAAATGCATGCAATCTCCCAGTTGATCCCACTTCACTTTGCTTGCATCCATATTAATTACCAGAATTTACAGTTGCCCATGTATATAAATAAGGAGGTGATGAGTTGCATATTTTCCTGAATTGTTTATAGGATTATTTCACTTATGCACATACTTGTGAAAATTAAGCTGAGATCAATGTCAAATGCATTCAATATATCTTTAGAATCAGGGGAAGCAATTGCATCTTCTACACAAATAGATCCTGCTCTAACAATTGTAAAAGCTTCTAGTAAAAGTGGAAAAGGGAGATCACAGACAAAAGCTAGTTCAGATAGAAGGAAGCGTGATGAAAAAGGTAATCTAGCATAATCATGCATAGTTTCTAGGCTTGCTAAATGGAGTGATGCATACATGGTGCACATGCCTATCAGTGAATAAATTGATAGATCAAGGGCAAGAATGAAGTGTTGTAGCTGGAATGATTTCTTTCTTCTCCTCTTTCTTCTTCTCCTTATTCTTATTTTCTCGGATTTTGTTTTGTCAAAATAAAGTAATTGGTTAAAATCCATTATTTTAAGTTGTTTAAAAAGGTCTTTTAATTAAGAATAGGTGATAGACATGCAAGAGATGGATTTAGTCTTTAGTTGTAAATCATGTATGTCATGCAAAGAGGAATTCTAGGAGAAATATTTCTAATTGTCCCCTTTTCATAGCTGTCACATGTGGGAAATCATTGAGAGTTTCCTATTTGTGTTTTCCCTCTATGCACTATGAATAGAGGAATAGCCTATAGGTTGATGATGAAAATTTTGGTTCACCAAAACTTTTTTAGAAGAGGATTTTGTAACTAGAGCATTTTTGAGATTTTGGAATTTGTGTTGGAACCCTTGATGTGATTTATGTGAAAGATAGGGATTGTATAAAAGGGGGATTTCTAGAGAAATTTGTGTCTACAATGCTTTGTTGATTACTTCTATTTAAGGTTTTAGATAAACTTTGTGTTATCTTAGATCCAAGTTAGAAGTTGTTTCTTTCCCTCTTTGTTGAATGTTGTGATTTATCTATTTATTTAATTTGTGTGGATGCGACCAATTCTGATAACTATTGGTTGAGTCATCACATATTCCTTTCTTCTTTCCCTACTTCTAATTTTCTCCCTTCTACAAATATTCCCATCACAACTGCTTACTTGTTGCCAAATTACCCAGCTCTCATTCACGAGCTTAGGGAATTAAAGTAAAACCCCTGAAAGTAGTTATTATGATTCACCCCTACAAAATAGATAAACATATTACACGGGAGATTCAACGTTAAATGAAGGATATTTATCTCACGACTTCCTAGGTTTTACACTGTGCATAAAATCTAGAAAAAAAATTTGGCGACTCCACTGGGGATGGTGAATTTTAGTAGACTAGATATTTTCTTGTCAGTTCCCATATATATTAAAACCTCCTCTTGGAAGAATGTGTTAAATGTCCATTCACCCAATCTAATAGGCCTCAAGGAAGGACTAATCATTTTTATAGTGTGTAGGAACAATTGAATTTCAGTCATCCTCCTCACACTAGGACGCGCAAAGCAATCCTTTCACTATGTAGAGATTGAAAACTCCTCTAGATCATTTACAGCACCATCATGCAACTGGAATTATTCACCAAGTCTATTCTCAAAGGATACGTTATCCTTTCATAATGAATCAACGAAAATCATTTATTCCAACACTTGTTCCATGGGGTATAACTTTTGGACCTTTGAACCTGAATCCTCCTATGCATGAATTACCTAAAGGATTGAGAAATAATTTTCCAAAATTCTCTGGAGATGGTAAAAAAGTCCTTATGACCACTTGGTTGTGTTTTTCATATCCTATAGAGTTCTTACAGTCAAACATGAAAATGTATCTGTCAGAATCCTCATAGAGAATCTACATGACTTGGCTAGAGAATGGTTCTACCGGTTATCTCCTGGTACCATAACCAACTTGGATACTGTGTGAGATGCATTCCTAAAAATATTCAAGCTAGCTAAAGATTCCAATACCTTGATAACTCAACTGACTCAGCTAAAGAAGGAGCCACATGAGCACATGCAAGATTTTATTGTAAAATTCCAAAGAATACTCTACAAAATTATGTCTCCTGCATATTTGATCGACGAGAATCAAAAGGTATTCTTCATCAACACATTACTTCCTAAAGTAGGTTATCAACTGTGAAGAGCACGTCTTGCTGACTTGTTAACATCTAAAAACGTGGCGGTTGAAATTAAATATGACCTTATCATGGATGGAAAAATAAAGATCAGTAATTCTAAAGCTAGATGTTAATCCTCCTCTTCTTCTTGTACTTATGATTCATTTTTGCAGAAGTTAGAAAATGATATGTTGTAAATGAAGAAATAGATGGCTCATAGAAACAACACTGCCCCTTCTTGGAATTTTAACACCAACAACAACCGAAACTTCATTTCCAGTCCTCAAATATTAGCAATTAAAGCTGCTCTCAAAAATAATGTGAAGATGAATGAAGAAGATCATGAAGTTTTTACTGATCAACTTGAGAGTGATGATTTTTTAGATCTTGGTAGTGAATCCAATATTAGTTACCTAGACCATGAATCTGAACACGACTATAAGGAAATTCTTGAACATGATCATGGTCATACTTATGCAGTATTTAAAAGATCAAAAACTTGCCAAGCTAAGGCATTGGCTAATGAACAAAGAAAAGATTCCAGATTTGATGTCACCATTCTAGGAAAGGGAAACCCTTTACCTTATTCCTTATCTCCCAGAGATAAGTATGTGTGTTCTTCATCACAACCACAAAAAGTATCTCAGGTACCTGAAACTAACACATCTATTAATTTTTTTGAAATTACTGATCATGTCAAGAAAACTAGAATTCAAATGTCAGAAGATGAATACTTGAGATATTTTCTTGAATAGCTAAACATACTAGTCAAATACATGCAATCACCATGATCATCTTATGCATCCAATGGATTTTTTCCCAAACCCAAAGACACTCCATCCCAGAACAATGTTGCGGTTAATTACCCATCATCTTCTGAAATAATATAACCTTTTTATGTTTCCTTATTACTTAATGGTTTCAAGTTAAGAAACTGCATTTTAGATTTAGGTGTTTCTCAAAATCTCTTTCTAGCTAAAGTTGTAGATGCTCTTGGGCTTATGACAAAGACCAGAGGAAGGTGCTACACCATGGAACAACAAGTCCCTTTAGTTGGACAGATCAAAGATGCATAAGATGTTTTGGAATCTTTTCATGACAAAATATTGAAAATATCAATCTTAGTGTCAGATATTCCTGTCTCATACGGGATTTTGTTGAGAAGATACTTCTATAAAGAACTGGGTGGAGAGGTAAAGATGGATTGGTCATGTTCTCGTATTCCTATCAAAGGAATAAATTAGAAGATAGAGCTAGAAAAGAAGTGCAAGTACATGGTTATGAAATCCAAGGATCCTAGATATCAGATTATTTTTTAGGAATTTGACCACGGTGTCTATTTATTTGAAATGGGTAAAGACGTTCGGAAACTAGAACACCAACTAGAGAAAGAACTAGAAGAAGATGAAAAATTTTGGACTCTCAAGTTTAAAAGTAGTTGTTCCTCTTTTGGATCAGGAGCCGACATTCTATTAATATCTCCAGATGATGAGATATTCCCATACTCCTACAAGCTGATGTTTGAGAAAACTAATAATACAACAAAGTATGAAGCATTGCTACTAGGAATGGAGAAAGCTAGAAAGAAAGGAGTAAAAATCCTTAAAGCCCAAGGAGATGTTGAGATTATAGTAAAGTAAGTTAGAGGGTAATATCAAGTCAAAAGAGATAAGCTGAGGCATTTTAGAGATACAGTGCTTTCTGCCACACTCAATTTTGTAGCCTTCTTTATTAACTTCATTCCAACAAATCAGAATTCCAATGGAGACTCTTTGACAGTCACAATTATACTATTTTATCCAAATATACCACCATCCATATTCACAAAAGGAAACTATAAGGTGGAGATGGTCTACCACCCCAAAGTCTTTGATAATGTTGAAAAGTGGCATATTTTCAATGTTGAAAAAAAAAATCTACATTTCCAGAATAAGACAACTTTGACGAGTTGTATTTTGAAGGGAGTAAATCACCACCATGATAGAAAACCATAGGTGAAACTGATCTACGTTATGATTATAGTATTGGAATAATCCAACTGAAAGGTAACAAAATCCCCAAGGATTTAGTTTCCTTAGAAGAGATTTTTAATGAGCATGATTAGTACTTGAAGAAAACTAAAGAATATAGTGAGAGTTCTTCCTCTGAACAAAATATTGTGTGAATCTTGGAAAGTGCTACTCTAAATAAGAGTATGACCTGGACATAAAGCTTACAAAGCTAGTAAGAGGTAGAGATCTATGCCAATTTATGACAGAGAGAAGTGATCTATAAACTCTTCAACTTTGGAATTATCCACAAAATTACAAAATAAATGTTGTTGTTCTTCTTTCTATTAGAAAATGACAAAGATAGCTAGTGAATGAATTATGCTTATGCTTAGAATCAACAATTGTAGGAAAGGAAAGAATTTAAGCTCATAAACACCAACACATTTTATCATGGAAACCTCCAGAGGAGGAAAAAACAGTCTAGAAGGGAAATTAATCTTTCTTCTCACTTTTATTCGCCAATTCAAAATAACAAGTATAAAATTTACAATAAGTATTAAAGAGAAGTAGATAATATCTCACACTTCCTCGTAAATACTTGCTTGCTCTATCTCAACACTCCTTTCTTCTACAAAACACAATTCCAACACTAAAAAATTATTTCTCACTTGCTTTCATGCTTCGATGATCCTATTATATTATACAAACATGTATTTATAGCATTTCTCATCTCCTCCCATGCACTAGAGAATGGAAAAAGTCATGGAGGAGAAGAGACACACACAACCTTCCAAATTCTGGGTTGTTCATTTCATATTTTTGTTTTCTATCTGAAAGAGCCAAGACCGCCGCCCAAAGTAGATCGGCAGTCTCAAGACCACCACCCTGGTTGGATGGCAATTTTGTAACCATCACTCTGCATAGAGCAGCAGTCTTGTTACTAAAATACATAAAATTGGTGTATTATTTTTCCTTTTTCATGCTGACTAATTTGATGAAGTAGAGTCATTTTGGATCCCTATGGATCACACCTCCCCTACTTAGGAGGCGTTTGGTCCCAAAAAATTTTAGTGGGGGAGTAGATGAGAAAATAATTCCCTCACTTTCTCCTTGGAGTACCATCGGGGCTGCTTGGTGTATTTCCTTTCAGTCTAATCTACTAAGACTCATGGGGGCCACTCCTAGTCTCTTTGAACTTCTGTTGTAGCACTACAACCTCCTCCAATTCACCTCATGATTCCAAGATGCAATCCTCTATGGAAGGTAACAACTGTAGTTCTTCATCTTGATCTAGCATGTATGGCTCGTGCAGGTGCAAGTTCTCAAAGTTTACTATAGAGTACACCCTCGTAAATGATGGTAAATCAAGTCAAAAGGCATTTTCTCCAACCTTCTTCAATATGGTGAAGGGCCCATATCATAGTGGCTTGAGCTTCTGTGCTTGACCTTGTAGTTTCTCCTTGCTCAAGTAAAGCCAAACTCTATCCCCAACATGAATTTTATGTTCCCTCCTATGCTAATCGGGCCTAGCTTTATACTTGGCTTGAGATTTCTCTACCTATTCTTTGACTTTGAGATGGATTTTTTGGATCCTCTCAATGGATTTATTTTCTCTAGTAACCTTTTTTTCTCATGTCTCATCCTCATCCTGCTGCCCAACTGATATGTCTAGTGGATTTGTAGGTAGATATCCCAAGCATGCTTGAAAGAGTGACTTCTTAGTGGATGTGTGTACTACCCAGTTATAGGAATGTTGAATGTAGGATAAGGACACATCCCAAGTCCTTGGATATTTACTGTTATACCCTCTGATCAATTATACCAAAGTACTATTTACCACCTTTGTCTGCCCATCTGTCTATGGATGGAAAGTTGTGGTCCTCTATAACCTAGTATCTATCTTGTCCAACAAAGTAGTCCAAAACTTCCCCAAGAACCTGGAATCCCTATTAGAAACAATATAATTTGGCAAAAAAAAATACACCCATACATTAGCAAATAAAATATTTTCTGCCTCATGTGCTTTCATTGTCTTTTTACATGCCATAAAAATACACATCTTACTAAATCTATGAACAACAAAATATAGATAGTCATGGCCATGTTTAGACATAGGTAATCCTCCTATAAAATCCATAGAAATGTCCTCCCATGGATGAGTAGGTACTGTCAAAGGCATATACAAACCCTCCTTCCTAGTCTTAGGCTTGCTGGTATAACAAAGTTTACATCCACATATAAATTTTGATACTTCTTATTACATATTGGGACAATACACCTACCTTTGCAAGTGGGCTAGGGTATTACCAACACCGAAATGTCCTGCTACTTTCGAGGTATGTGCTTCCCTCATCAATAGAATTATTTCTTCTTTTGGCACACAAAGCTTCCCCCATCGGTAGAGTTGTCCATCCTTGAGATAAAAATCTTCAATCCCCGTCCTTTCAGTCCCTTGGGACTGCAACTGCTTAAATGTCACCCCAAAGTCTCTGTCTTGGGCATATGCCTCTCTGTAAGATTCCTTTGTGAAGGGCTCGATTTGAGAGATAGTGGCCAAACAGGAAAACTTCTCCTAGGTGGGTGAACTAGACAACATATCTACCACAAAGTTTGTACTACCCTTCTTGTATTTGATCACCAGATGGAACTACTGAAGGAACCCATCCATTTGTAGTGCCTTTCCTACTACAATTTAGACTGTGCTTGCAAATACTAGAGAGATTTGTAGTCAGTGTGCACAATAGTTTCTTTACCCAACAAATAATGCTTCCATTTTTTAATTTCCTAAACTAGTGCATACATTTCCTTATCATATACTGAATATCCTTTAACTGCTGAAGTGAAAGTTACAAAATGATAACATATGGGTTTACCTCCTTGAAGCAACACTGCACCCATGGCGTAATAATTGACATCTATCTCTACTTAAAAAATTTGTTGCAAATTAGGAAGAGCATGCAATGGAACATGAATAATCTTGTATTTCAATAACTCAAAGGATTTTTCTTGTTCCTTACCCTAGTCAAAACCCTTAATCTTTGCAACCATTATGTGTAGAGGTGTTGTAATCAGGAAGAATCTTAGAATGAACTTCTGTATGTACTGTACTGCTCCTACAAAATTCCTAGTCTCTATGGCTCCTGTTGGTGTTGGCCAATTAGTGATGGCTTCCACCTTCTTTGGATCCACTCGTATTTCTCCTCCTCTAACAATGTGCCCAAGATAGACAAGTTACTATTTGAAAAATTCACATTTCTTCATATTACAAAGTAGTTATTTCTCCTTGATAACTTATAAGACTTGCTGTAAATGGTTAGATGTTCTTCCCATATGGAACTAAAAATCAAAATATCATCTAGATATACAATGACACATGAATCTATGAAATCCCGTAATACATCATTCATCAATGTCATAAATGTAGTGGTTGCATTGCATAACCCAGAAGGAAGTACTAACCATTCATATAAACCATGTTCTATTTTGAAGGCAGTCTTGCATATATCCTCCTCCTTAATTCTAACATGGTGATAACTAGACTTGAGATCCAACTTCATGAAGAATTTGGCATGTTGAAGATGGCCCAAGAGATCATCTATTTGGGGAAGTGGATATTTGTTCTTTATGGTGATCTTATTCAAAGCATGGTAGTCGATACACATTATCCAAGAAAAATCATTATTTGGCACCATCACAAAAGGTGAACCACATTGTGAGGTTCTTAGATGTATTACCTCTTGGTATAATAGTTCCTAGAGTTGTTTATTTACTTCAATACTCTTAAGAAAGGATTTCCTATACAAACCAAAGTTTGATAGAGGGGACATTGGTAATAATTGAATCTCATGCTCTACTTCTCGTTTTGGTGGTAATCCACTGGGAGCCTAAAATAATTCCTGAAAATATTGAATAATACTATCCAAATCATGCTTTCCCTGGTTAGAAATCTTGGAAACTTCTACCCCATCTTGTTTATCCTTTAACAAAAGTAAACAAAATTGATTATGATTTTCCTGAATAAGCCATTTTTCTTGGTTAGCACTCACCATAGTAACATGTGTCTTATGGTGGTGTACTCAGATGTTGTAACTGATCCCATCCTTGACCCATCTATACTAGTTTTCCCTTCTCATAAATATAGCATCCCTGACATACAAGTAAGGACTCCCAAATACAACATCAAAAGCATCAAGTGAAATAACATCAGCTTTTGAAACATCAATATACTAGGAATTTATCCCAAACTTGACCTTACATCTTCTTGTTACCTAAATTTCAACACCCTTCTTCACCAAACCCAAAGGATAAGGGTGTGGATGCTCGTAAGTCTCAAGACAAAGCTTCTTTACAACTGCTTTAGAAATCAAGTTAGATTGAGAACCGGTATTAACCAAATCATTTACCTTAGTTCTCTTGATTTGGATTTTGATCTGGAATAGTCTACTCATCTCCTCTTCCTAGCTGTCCATGTTGTTGGCTATACCTCCAAGACTTTCATCTACATCAAATTCATCTTTGATTTCCACCTCCGCTTCTATTTTTACAGCTTTCATGGACTTCTTTGAGTCCTTGGTTTGGTTCTTTAGATGTAATTCCAGATCTAACTTCCAACATGTAATGTCATTATGACCATTGATATCACAATTCTCGTAAATATTCTTGAGATATTTACAAGTATTCAAAGTAGTGGTAGCTTGCTTACCTTTCCCTTTCTACTTACCCTTGTTATTTGTTTGCCCATACTCTTTTTTTAGCTGATTTGTCAACTACATTTCCCTTGGCTTTACTTCCCCTTGCTTATTTTCATCATCCATGTAGTATGCTTGCACACATGCCTCATTGAGATATTTGGGTTTGGTGGAGATGACTTTTCTTTGAAGGTGAGTGTGAAGTCCCCCCAAGTACTTAGTCAAAATATGCTCATCCTCCCAGTCCATGTTTAGTAACATGGTATGCCTCCAAAACTCCATAGTATAGTCCTACACACTTTGACCACTACCTTGTCTAAAATACTACCATTTAATCATTTGGTCAGTCTTTTGGCCAATAGTATAGACGTTAGCTCTAAGTAATTCTTTAAATTCTCACCAAGATTTCACAATAGGATGCTTCTTCTTTTCACAAGTGGTTAGATGGGTTTCCCACTAGACCAGAGCACGTTCCTGCATTTTGAGACGTGCAAAGGTGATCCTCTATGACTCAATGAAATTATGGATGATAAAGTAGACTTCTAACTATTTTAACCATTTATCAATCAACTCTGCATCTACTTATCCTTCAAAACTTTTAATATCAACTTTCGTCTCAAATTTAAAAGGAGTATGATTAAATTTTACCTTTTCTCTTGTGTTTGAAGTCTCTTCTTCATGCACTTCTCCATAACTTTCCTCATGGTGGATCCTTCCTATGCCAAATTTTTTAGCTAAGCCCCAAACCATTGAGTCCATGGAGTGTTTCTTGAAAGAATTTGTCTTCCGCCAATCGACAAGCTCTTCTTGCCTTCTAAACATCCTATCCATCATGGTCTCCAGCATCTTGATTCTACGGACCAAGTTCTCTTCCTCCATTTGTCCTCGAATTCTTTGTAGAAATTTATTGATCACAAGGTAAATCCTCTTCACCTTTAGATCTCGTCACTATCATACAAATTGAACAACGAATACCACAGTCCTAGATACTTGTTATCTCTGATACCAAAATGATATGTAAACTCTTCAACTTTGGAATTATCCACAAAATCACAAAATAAATGTTGATGTTCTACTTTCTATTAGAAAATGATAGAGATAACTAGTGAATGAATTATGCTTATGCTTAGAATCCACAATTGTAGGAAATGAAAGAATTTAAGCTCATAAACACCAACAAATTTTATCCTAGAAACCTCTAGAGGAGGAAAAACCAGTCGGGAAGGGAAATTACTTTTTCTTCCCACTTTATTTGGCCAATTCAAAATAACAAGTACATAATTTAGAATAAGAATGAAAGAGAAGTAGAGAATATCTCACACTTCCTCCCAAATACTTTCTTGCTCTATCTCAACACTCCTTTCTTCTAAAAAACACAATTCTAGCACTAAGAACTTCTTGCTCACTTGCTTTCATGCTTCAATGATACTATTATTTTCTACAAACATGTATTTATAGCCTTTTTCATGTCCTCCCATGCACTAGAGAATGCAAAAGGTCATGGAAGAGAAGAGACATGGAAAACCTTCCAAATTCTAGATTGTTCGTTTCATATTTTAGTTTTCTGTTCGAAAGAGCCAGTAATGCCACCCAAAACAAACTAATGGTCCTAGGACTGCCACCCTAGTTGGGTGGTGGTTCTGTAACCACTGCTCTGCATAGAGTAGTGGTCATGTTACTAAAAAGACAGAAACTTTGTGTATTATTTTTCCTTCTTCGTGCTGACTAATTTGATGAAGTAGATTCATTTTATATCCCTATGGATCAAGAAGACATGATGATCCACCATAAGAAGAAGTTGATGAGGAATTTCCCATGGTTCTTTTTGTGAGGTTGACTAATGAATGGTATAAAAAAAATTCTTAATTCATGATATATGGGGAATTCCTAGATTATCTCACTCGCAAAGAGAAGCGTACCATCAAATTGAAAGTAAAAGAATTTTTTCTTTGGGATGATGGCTTGTACAAAAAAGGAATTTATGGTGTATTTCTCTGATGTGTGGATGAAGCCCAACGGGATTAGCTCCTGAAACAATTTCACACCATGGCCTATGGTGGTCACTTCTTAGCCAAAGTTACTACACATAAGATCCTCTGACTGAGGTATTACTGAACCACCCTCTTTCAAGATACTATAGATTGGGTATTTAAATGCCAAGCATGCCAATAGTTTTTTGGGTGTGTAAAATTACCAACATTTCCTTTGAATCCAATCATGATTGATGAACCATTTAAGCAATGGGGCATGGATTTCATTGGTATGTTGAATCCTCCTTCCAGTTCTAGTCACTATTACATTTTGATGGTAACTGACTATTTCAGTAAGTGGGTGGAGGTCATTCCTGTTAAGCAAGCTTCTTCCGAGGAGGTATGCAACTTCATCAAATAGAACATAATTGTAAGATTTTGTGTACCTCACAAAATATTTACAAACCATGCTACAAACATGTCCTTTTGAGAAGCTAATTGACTTTTTTTGCACTCACGATGTCTAGTTAGTGCATTCTTCCAGCTATTACCCTCAAGGAAATAGAAAAGTGGAATCTAGAAACAAGAATTTGATAGCAATCATCAGAAATATGGTAGAATAAAATTCTATAACTTGACACGAGAATTTTTAATGCACTTTAGGCATGTATGATTACACCAAAGAAAGAAATAGGTATGTCTCCTTTTCAACTGTTGTATGTGACAAATGCAGAAATACCTATTACTATTGAATTGCCTGCTTTGCAATTATCCAAGGCCATAGAATATGTTACATACTATGATGCCTTGGAAAAAAGAGTTATGTATCTATCTGAATTACAAGAAGTGCGTACCCAAGTGGTAAAAAGGTTGGATGAGCATCAGTCAAAAGTTAAAAAGGTATTCAACAAGAAGGATAGAGAAAGGAAGTTTGATATCGGTGACATGGTACTCTTGTGGGGCAAGAGACATGAACAGAAGGGCATGCATGAAAATTTTGATTCACTATGGAAAGGGAACTTCATGATCAAAATAAATTCTGGAATGGATAGTTTCATCCTTGCCTACTAGGATGGAAATGAGTTAATGTTTCCTTTTAACGGGAAGCATTTGAAGATTTTTCATAACTGAGCTACAGGGTAAAGTATTTTTGTACATAAATAAAACTTTTTGTTGCTTTATTGTATTTTATTTGTTATTCGTTTATGTTTTCTAACCCCAAACCCAATAAACAAGGTAGGAAACCAGATATTTTAGAATCTCATCTTCACTTCTTTCATTTTGACAAAAATAAATATGTCCATAGACGGGGCCAACTAGTGTCCCCAAGATTTCACCCTGAAATATGGGACTACCACTTTTTAATTTTTTCATTATTTTTAAGTTACATGTGATGTTTTTTTGTTTTGTTTTGCCTAATGTTGTTTTCATTTTTCAAAGGTATCTCAAGGAGTTCAGAAAGCCATGTTCGTAAAATACCCATATGAAAAATCTCACTCGATTTCCTTCCTAGACTTAGTCTGGTTCTATAAAAGGGTTTTACTTATTTTTATTTTAAATAAATAAAGTTCTTTTAAAAATAGATTGATCTAAAATTGGATAATTTAGGTTATATAAAGAAATTCACCCCATCAATATTACCACACCAATATTACTTTCACCTCAAAGTGGAGCATTCACCTAGGGAAGAGTTTTACAGATTAGCTAATTAGAGAATTCTTTTCGAGTAATTGCCCATAACTTCTTTCAGGTATTTTGTTTTTATTTATTCTTTTGTGTTTTGGTTTAAGTCATTCTCCATGTTCCATCTGAAAATTCCTCGTGGCCTTTTATTTCTTTATGCCGGATATGTTCCCTTTCCTAAGTTTTTGAAAATCCATTCTTTTCCTCAGACAAAGAAAAAATTAATTGATAATCAACTGTTTTCAGGATCTTTTTTTCAATGTATCCCTATGAAAAGAATGTAGTGTTTCGAAGGGTAAAGTCTTGATTTTGGCATGGATGTTTGTAGTCCTGTCTGCCAAATTGAAAAGACTCCAATTTACCATGTATCCATGCAATTGTTCCTCTCCAAAATCCATGTAATAATCCTAGACCAAGTCTTGGTTTTTGGAAACAAAATTACTTAAGCCAAGTCATAGTTTTTGGCAGTCTTGTCATGTTTTCCATGCTACATTCTTCCTCCATTTTCCACGCAATTTTAAAAGGGAAAATCACTTAATAAAATCATGGATTTTGAAGTCTTTGTCTCCCAATTTGAAGCTTCCTTCTTCATTGAATTTCCACGCAAGTATTTTAAAGGACAAGTCATCACAACAAGTTGTGGTTTTTGAATGCTTTGTCTACTAATTAAAAGTTCTCGTACCCATTCAATTTCAAAACATATATTAAAAAATAATTTTCACTTATGCAATTCGTGGTTTTTAAAATGTTTTTCTTGCTTTGAAAGCTTCCTTCCATCCTCAAAATCCACGCTACCCTTCCTCTTTAATTTCCATGCAAATATTAAAATAAGGAAATTACAAGCTAAGTTGTGGTTTTTGAGGTCTTTGTCTTCCTTGGCAAATTTCCCTTCCTCTTCAAAATCCATGCATCCCTTTTATTATGATCTAAAATTCACTTAAGTTTTGTCGTGAAACTTTAAGTTCTTGTCTTCTTTATTTTCCAAGCTTATTCCCTCTCTAATTTTCCATGTAACCTATTGTGAACAAAAGAAAACTCACTTAAATTTTATCATGAATATTTAGCTTCCTTTCCACTTCATAATTCTCTCAAGTCTTTAAAGTCACTTAAATTTTGCCTTGAATATTCTACTTCCTTTCCACGTCAAAATTCACACAAGTCTCAAAGTCACTTAATGTTTGTCATGTATATTTAGCTGCCTTTGCACTTAAAAATCCACACAAGTATTTAAAGTCACTTAAATTTTTTCGTGAATATTAACCTTCCTTTCCACTTGAAAATTCACATAGGTCTTTAAAATCTCATTTAAGTGAAATCGTGAATTTTGATAGTCTTGACTTCTAATTTGCAAAGCTACCTTTCCACTTGAAAATTCACACAACATTTAAAGTTGTGTGGATTCTGAGCATCTTGTATTTAAAATTAAACACAACTATTTCCCTCTCCAAGCATGCATACATCCTTGCATCCCCTCTAAGAGCCCAAATGTAGCCAATGTAAATGCATGTAATCTCCCATTTGAGCCCACTTCTCTTTGCTTGCATCTGGAGTAATTCCCATAATTTATGGCTACCCATATATATAAATAAGGAGGTGATGAGTTGCATATTTGTCTGATTTCATGAGATATTGTTCCCTAAGTATAAATGGATACTATTTTTAGTATGAAGTAGTTAATAAGCACTGTTATAGTTTCTTAATCCTCTTAGTCTATAAATAGGAGGATGAATTTTATTTTAAGAAGAATTTTAGATCTTATTTGAGATGAGGCTTTGTCATTTTGGAGAGCCAAGAAATAATCTTTAACCTCAGTATATCCAGAACAATATTTTTCCTTTGGATATTTAATATGGTATGCATTTAAATTATCCATTGAATACTTGTGGATTTTTTAGCTCCTTTTATGTTGTGGTTTGTCAGGATTTCATATTAAAAATATATCTCAATTTAATTGCAAGTTATGTTATATGGTCTTATTATTTCAGTTGTGTAAAATATCAATTGCCTTCCATTATTTTGAGTTCATATTATTTAAAATAATCCATAGAGAAGATTGTATGAATTTTTCCAAGTTATATAAGGTTTTGAAATAATACTCCATGTATATGAGATAAATCTACTTGTTCTTAAAACTTTGGTGCATCACCTCTTTTCTATACATTTTAGTTATCTTTTTATCCCTTTACCCCAATAAATAGATAAATTATCTTTTCTTTAAAGTTTTGTAGTTATGCACCTTGATCTTAGATCAGATGCACATAGTTTAGTGGGATGCCAACCTTCTTTAGAGGTTCATACCAAGGAACAAAGTTCCCACACCTTGGGATTGTTCTCATGTTAAACTAGATCACTTAATGATTCAACAAAAGTGTGATCCAAGTGACAATAGTTTTTGGCATGTCTGGTGGGAATAACTAAGAGTTGGTAATCCTCTTAGCATTTACATAAATCAGGGTGCCTGATGACTCCACGTATTTGGATTCAAGATTAAGTGTGTTAACTTATGAAAAGAATTCATACAAGAGACTCTTCAAAGAAAGGAAGTCAACAGTATATTGAATTGTATTCTTCTCTTCCGAGGAGAAGAAAAGATGAAGCTTCGTCATCATCTTATAGAGGTCATTCTACACCTCCTTTTTGAAGGTTCCATCCACCAAGATAAAATCAACCACTTGCCTCTATCTAAGCAGTACGAGCTCAAGATTTCCCTATTTTTAATGGTGATGGTTCTCTTGTAATGGATCAACGTGACGCTATACTCATAGATATGTTTAATAGTTTACCTTTCTAAATAGGAGAAAAAAGTATCACTCCCATAGAACACATTCAAGATGTGACTAACATTTGTGTGGTTCATAATGTCACTAAGGAAAATATTGTAGTTTGGATTTTTATTATTTCCTTTAAAGGAAAATAATTCTAATGGTTTCACGGGTCTGAGGTTGGCACCGCACGCAACTGGGATGAGTTAGGAGAGAATCTCTACAAATAGTTCAAGGATAAGAGTGATTACTTGTCACTCATGGATTAGTTAACCACCATAAAGAGATCTCATCAATAGTTCATAGGAGATTTCAATTTCTTATTCCATAAAATCTGGAACAGAATACCAATATCAATAAATTCATCCCCAACTAATGTATTTTTGTACTATTTAAGGGCTTTGAATAGTGATGTTGTCATCATGATTTAGTTGATGGGTGGACCAACGTTACCTGATGCCTAGGATATTGTGATAAGAGTTGAAAATTACTTGATCTAAGTTGGGAAAATAGCCCTAAGACCACCAATGTCTCTATTGTTGAGTTGTTGAGCTCAATTACTTCAGTTTAGCATGCAATGGAAACTTACTAGAAAATACAGTAACCATCATCAGTTAAGCGGGGACCGGCATCAGTCACCTAGGACCGGAAGTGGCCAGGTATGATTGGCATCGGCCAGGAAAGGGAGAAACCAACAATGGTTAGGTCTAACCGGTGTCGGTTACCTGTGCTAGGATGTTTTAATTAGCTCTTAGGAATTATATCTATTTTTAGCATTAAAATATATCTATTGATTATAATTGCATGGCTAAGTGCCCTAAGTCTATAAATGATTATATAAGCATAAAAGCTAGGGTTTAGAAGTAGTGATTCACAAGAATTAGAAAGAACTTGGAATTTTTAGTAAGATAGAGAATTATCGGTGATGAAACAAAATCTTGAGAGAAAGAAATTATTGTACATCTGAGAGGTGTGGAAGATTGTAAATATTCATTTTATATCTTATCAAAGATTTGGATACTAGATTGTCTTGTTTCTTGGTGGACGTAGCCCACACTGGGTGAACCACGTTAAATCCGGTGTTGATTTATGTCTCTTTTTTTGTATATTTCTTCTAGTAGAATATCCACTTTTATTTGCATGTATGGTTAGATGTAATATATTGTCTGTATAATCAGTGTGTTAATCCCAACAACTGGTATTAGAGCTTTGTTTCAGGGTTTTGTGTGTTGATAGATTTACTCACAAAGGGTTTGTTGATTGAGTGGGAGCTACAACAATGGTAGAAGAAAACAAATACAAGGTAGAGAAATTTGATGGTTGTAATTATCAATTATGGAAGATGCAGATTGAGGATTATCTGTATCAAAGAGATTTATATTTACCGTTGGATGAGAAGTCTAGACCTATGAAGATGAATGATGAAGAATGGAAGATTCTTGACAGAAAGGCTTCGGGATCTATAAGATTGAACCTGATAGCATCTATGGATTTCAATATTATAGAAGTGACTTCTACAGTAGAGTTAATGAAATCGCTTGCTAATTTATATGAAAAACCTAGTGCTTCAAATAAATTTTATTTGATGAAGAAACTATTTAGTTCTAAGATGCATGAAGGTGGATTTACATCTAGTCATTTGAATGATTTCTGATCTATTGTAAATTAGTTAAAATTAGTTATTATACAATTTGATGATGAAGTAAAATCACTTTTATTCTTATGTTATTTTCCTTATAGTTGGGGTAACTTGGTAATGACTATTAGTAATACAACATCTACTAATAATATTTTGAATTTTGATGATGTGGTCAGTATAGTATTGAATGAAGAAATTCGCAGGAAGAGTACAAAGGAATCATCATCTGGAAATGCTTTGAATGTAGAAAGAAGGGGCATGTAGAAGGAGAGATCCAAGAGTAAGAGTAATGGGAAATCAAAGTCAAGGGATAACAGATCTAAATCTAGAAGTTAGGGAATTACTTGTTGGAAAGAAAGGATGTGCAAAGAAATATTTTTGGTCAAAGGATAAAGAGAACCAACAACCAGAAAAAGGTAAAGAAGAAAATCTTGCTGTATCAGAGGTAATGCAAGATGCTCTTATTCTTTCTTTAGATAGTAAAATTGAATCATGGGCTTTAGATTTAGGAACTTCTTTCCATACAACCCCTAATAAGGGTTATTTAAGAAATTATGTCCAGAGAAATTTTGGGCATGTTTATTTGGGTGATGATGAACCTTGCAGTATTACTAGTAAAGGGGAAGCTCATCTAAAGTTGTAGAATGGAAATACATGGGTATTGAAAGATGTGAGGCATGTGCCAAGCCTTAGGAGGAATATTATTTCTGTAGGGTAACTAGGTGAATCTGGTTACATGGTTACTTTTACAGGAGAGTCTTGCAAAGTCACCAAGGGTGTTTTTGTTGTGGCAAGAGGTAAGAAGGTATGAACATTATAATTATATACCTGTATTATTGATTCCTTTTCTACATTATCTACTTAAGATTCAGATTCATACACGTGGCATAATCGGTTGGGTCATATGAGCCAAAAAGGAATGCAGATCTTAAAGGCTAAGGGTAAGTTATCAGATTTGAAATATTTAGATCTTGATTTCTGTGAGCATTGTATATTTGGAAAGTAAAAGAGAGTGAGATTTCTCAAAGTTGGGAAAACTAAGAAGGATAAAAAATATGATCTTGTACACTAAGATGTGTGGGGATTAACTCAGGTAGCTTCTCATAGAGGATCCCAGTATTATGTTACTTTCATTGATGATGCTACAAGCAAGGTATGAGTTTACTGTATTAAACATAAATATGATGTTTTTAATACTTTTAAAAGATGGAAATCTGTTGCTGAGAATGAATCAAATTCTAAGTTAAAGTGCCTTAGATCTCAAAATGGTGGTGAATACTATAGTAAAGCTTTCAATGATTATTTTTTCATTGAATGGGATATGTAGAGAAAGAACGGTTCCAAGAACACTACGGGAGAATGGTGTTACAGAAAGAATGAACAGGAAAATCATGAAACATGCTAGAAGTATGAGAATACATTCTGAACTACCCTTATAGTTTTGGGTAGAAGCAGTTGATACATCAGTTTATTTGATTAATCATGGGGCTTCAAGTTCACTAGATGGAGGAATACTAGAGGAAGCTTGGACTGGAAAAGATGAAGATCTTTCTTTTCTTAAATTTTTTGGTTCAGAAGCTTTTTTGCATGTTGATAAGGAAAATAGGAAAAAGTTGGATGCAAAATCCAAGAGATGCACTTTCATTGGTTATGGATATGGTGATTTCAGTTTCCCTTTTTGGGATATATAGAATTATAAAATTATTAGGATCCGTGATGTTGAATGGAATGAAAAGAAAATGTAAAGGGATAAAATTTTGTTACCCAATGATGAACCAGTTCAGAAGTTTGTGTATGAAAATGAACTCTCGGATTTAAAAGAATTATCAACTAGGTTACACAATAACTGGTGTCGGTTGACCCCTGATTGGCACCAGTCAGATGAACTGGAATTGGTTATAGAAGATCTAAACCAGCATCAGTTATCCAAACTGACATCAGTTAGAGGTGACCAGTGTGGTCATTGTCAGACCTGGATAGGAATTTCCATGAGGTCCAGTTTGAGCCTCTGATACCCCAAACTCCTGTGAGAAGGTCACAAAGGGTAAGTAAACCTACAGAAATATTTACACCTTCTCTATTTTATTTATTATTGACTGATAATAGTGAACCAAAGATCCTTGAAGAAACAATGTAGGATAAGAATCACGTTCAATGGGAGCATGGCATGGATGATGAGATAAACTCCTTGGAACATAAACAGACTTGGGATTTGGTTAAGTTGCCAATAGGTAAGAGAATATTGTAAAACAAGTGTGTTTACAGGATCAAGGAAGAAGACGATGGATAAAAAAGGTACAAGGCAAGGCTTGTAGTAAAGGGATTTACACATAAAGTAGGAATTGACTTTGGTGAAATATTTTCTCCTATTCTTAAGATGACTTCTATACATACTGTATGAGCTTAGTTTCTATAGAATATTTTCATTTAGAGAAACTAGATGTGAAGATGGTTTGCCTTCATGGTGATTTGGATGAAGAGATTTATATGTAGCAGTTGCTTGGGTATGAAGTCAAGGGTAAGGAGAAATTAGTGTGCAGGTTGAAAAAGAGTCTATATGGGCTCAAGAAAGCTCCAAGGAAATGGTACATGAGGTTTGATAGTTTTATGCATAATCATGGTTACTTGAGATGTGAATATGACCATTGTGTTTATTTCAAGAAGCTTGAAAATAGGAGCTCTATTATTTTGTTACTATATGTGGATGATATGCTTATTATAGGATCTAGTATGCAGGACATTAGTGAGCTTAAGGGAAAGCTAGCTCACACATTTTCTATGAAGGATATAAGAGCTACAAAAAGAATCCTTAGCATGCAAATACATAGAGATAGGAAAAAAAAGAAATTATATTTGTCTCAGGAGAATTATATCGACACAGTGTTAGAAAGGTTTAACATGCAAAATGCTAAACCTATTATTACACCTATGGCTGGATAATTCAAATTGAGAAAATATCAGTTTCCTTCATCACATGAGGAGGTTAAATACATGAAACAAGTGCCATATGATTCAATAGTTGGAAGTATCATGTGTGTTATGGTTTGTACCAGACCAGACATTGCATAGGAAATGGGAGTTGTGAGTAGATATATGGCCAATCCAGGTAAAGAGCATTGGAAAATAGTTCAATGGATACTTAGGTATTTGAAAGGGACATCTAGGATGTAGTTATGCTATGGAGGTTTCGATATTTCATTATTTGGTTATGTTGATTTAGATATGGCTGGAGATCTGGATGGTAGGAGGAGCACTACTGGATATATTTTCATAGTAGGTGGAATGATAGTTAGCTGGATTTCAAGATTATAGAAGCTTATGGATTTGTCTATTATAGAGGAAGAATATGTTACAGCTACAGAGGTTAGCAAGGATGAGTAGGTTCATGGAAGAGTTGGGAAATGAGAAAGGTGATTGTAAACTGTTCAGTGACAGTCAGAGTGTAATTCATTTGACAAAGAACTCAGTATTTCATTCAAGAACAAAACACATTCAGTTGAGGTATCACTTCATATGACAAGTAGTGGAGGATGGACAGTTGAATCTAGAAAATATTCATATGAGCAAGAACCCTATGGATATGCTAACGAAGCCATTAGAAAAGGAGAATTTGGAGCTACACTCCACTTGTGTTGGTCTTCAAGTTTGACATTGTATAGGTATGGTGCAGTAATTAATCTCCAAGTGGGACATTGTTGAGTTGTGGAGCTCAATTACTTCAGTTTAACATGCAATGGAAACTTGTTGGAAAATATAGTAACCATCATCAGTTAAGGAGGGATTGGCATCGGTCACATAGGACCGGAAATGGTTAGGTATGACCAGCATTGGTTAGGAAAGGGAGGAATTAACAGTAGTTAGGTCTAACCAGCGTTGGTTACCTATGCGAGGATGTTTTAATTAACTCTTGGGAATTAGATCTATTTTTAGCATTAAAATATATCTATTAATTGTAATTGCATGGCTAATTTCCCTAAGTCTATAAATGACTATATAAGCATAAAATCTAGGGTTTAGAAGTACGGATTAACAAGAATTAGAAAGAACTTGGAAAAGTTGGTGAGATAGAGAATTCTTGGTGATGAAGCAAAAGCTTGAGAGAAAGAAAGTATTGTACATCTAAGAGGTGTGGAAGATTATAAATCTTCATTGTATATCTTGTCAAAGCTTTGGATAATAGATTGGCTTATTTCTTTATGGACGTAGCCCACACTGAGTGAACCACATTAAATCTGGTGTTGATTTATGTCTCTTGTTTTATATATTTCTTCTGGTAGAATATCCACTTTTATTTGCAAGTATGGTTAGATCTGATATATTGTCTGTACAACTAGTGTGCTAATCCCAACATCTATATCCCAGGTTCTCCACTAATCAACCAACTATCACCCCACTTCCTCCTATGCCTAATCCACTAACTCCACTTGAGCCTTCCCTATCAAATGATCTTTATGACTTTAAATCATTTCTTGAAACTTTTTGAAATGAATTGGTAGCCCTTAAGAGGAAACATTCCTAATATGCTCGTCTGTACCAATCCCGGAACTAGCAGTTTCAGCCAAATAGGAAGGCCTTTTAGAATAACAACCAAGCTCAAAATCAAGTCACCAATGCTAAACCATTGAGTGTTAAGGCTCCCTATGTTGCGAGTTCCTCTAGAGCTCTTGTCCTTGTACAAAATAATTTGGTCCAGGATTATGAATGGTGTTATCCATGCTCTCTTCCACACAACTAGAACATGTGCCCTAACAGAGTACTTAGTCAAGATCTTATGTTCTAGAGCATATATACACTTGCTTAAAAAATAACAGAATCCCCTCCACAAGATGATGATGTTTAATCTCAAACATCAGAGGAGGCCACATTATTGAATTGGAAAGAGGAAGACTTTCGTGGGTTTAATAAAGAATATACATCAATGGTTGTTAATACTCGATTGAAGAAGAGAGCAATAGAAGGTCAACTGCAAAATGGTTATTAGACATCCACCTCTCAACCTTGTCTACAAGTGGTTGTAAATAAAGACATGGGAAAGAAGTTGTCAAAAACCAAGGCTAGTTAGGCTGCAAAGAAAGAAAATTCTTCTAATGTTACAATACCAAATGTTCATTTTCTAAAAAAAGATGTGAAATCTTAAAGGAATGTTGGTAGGGTAAGAAGTATCCCTTTTAGTATTGTCGAATAAATAAAGAAGAACAACTTAAATGTCACCATGTGAGAAGCACTTTCAATTCCTTTGTTTGGAAAATTTCTCATTCTTTATGAAGTTGATGCACTAGCTACTTAAGAAAAATAGAAAACTCAGAAATGATGGAGGGTTTAAGTTACCTTGGATGCGATGTGATGGATACGGGTGATAAGTAATTAATTGATCCTTACTGTGCAAATTAAGATTAAACATGTGAATAGACTGAAAATGATATTGATTAGATAGATTTATGTGGGGGTTGCCTAGACAATGCCAGATCTAAGAAGATTTTGGCATCCTTTCATGGATGTCAACCCCCATTGTTTAGAAAGAGTGAAATAAAGTAAGAACAACAGATAACATGCAGAAACAAAAATAGTACTTAATTTAAGAAATGATTAAAATTGATCTAGAAGTTGATATGAATAAAATAACTGTAAATTAAATGTTACCTGGTCTAGGTTGATGATGACCTAGACTATGTGCAATGGTGACAACAACCTAGGAGGATGGATTTGAATCTGTCGATAAAATATGTAGACTCGTAAGGTCTAAGTGCAATATGGAAACTAATAAAGGTTTGTATGTACTGTAAGTGGATCTGTAGAAATGAACCAAAGACAAAGAGGTAGGAAAAAGGGCATGAAAGGAAATCTTGGATAGATTATTGGATGAACATGGCCATGGTCGATGGTGACCAGGAGGGATCAACAAATACTGTATTAAAGAAATATAAATCTAAGGATAAGGGGATGAATATGGAAACTTGCAGGCAAAGGGGCTATAGGAAAAGGCTACTGAGTGTTCCCTGGATGTTGCAGAAGCTTGCTATATACTTGCAAAAGGTTAGGAACAAATAATATATGATAATATGATAGGTATACCAAAAGCAAGATAACGATGATGGAAAATATCATGAAGGATGATCATGAGTAATGTAAGCACACTGAAGGGATGTGCAGAAAGGCCTATAAAATGTCTCAAGAATGATCTAATAGCACTAGGAAGGATGCTCAGTTCGCAAGAAGGATCCAAAGTTCATGCATCTGATTTTAGAATAGAAAGGAAGGATTTAGTTTTATAGGGGCGTTGATGATGGGTCTGGGTCATCCAATTTTATCCCCAATGGTAGACTGATGATTTCACATAAGAGTTGGAAGGGTGCTTTAAAGCATGTAGGTGGGATTAGATTTATTGGGGATAAATCATGGGTAGTTAGGGAATAAAAATAGATAGGAAGAAAGATAGGAAAAAGTGAGGGGATAAGGATTTAGGATGAAATCATCCTAAATAGAAATTGAATTAGGGCATGGAGGAATATTAATGATTAATTAATTTATTGATAGGAACTAATTAATTAATAGGAGTTAAATGGGCATGATATGGTGTGGATATTAATTAATTAATGAATATGAATTAATTAATTAATTATTAATATGGATGGAATAAAAGGGTGTTTAATTAAATAAGGGGGATGAATTAACTAAAGATGCACATGCGGGAGATTACCAGGATAAATACCAAAATTAGGTGTCTACATTTTGACCCTTTTTGTTGAGTGGTTTGAGATAGAAAGCCATGAGACAAAAACAGTGAGAGTTAGAAGAGGATTTGATGAAATGTAGATGGGGAGCTATCCCCCTCAAATAGAAGATCGATGATGCCAAGGGAAATCGATGACGCATTTGAAAAAGGTAGATGACAAGGTGCAGGTGGGTGAAGAAAGTATGGGTAAAAGGATTATGAAGGCAAGATGTCCCAAGAAAAAGGGATCACAATAACAATATAAAATATGGCAGATATTCCAATATCACCTCTCTAGAGGAAAATTGTGGTCTCAATGCAGACGGGTTACAATGTTCTACGGACCAGTGAGTGGGTGAAGATCACTATAGTATGGATGCAAGCCGGAGATGACCAATGGTCATAGGCAAGTAATCAAAATATGTGCAACTAAATGTGAAAGGTATGTGAAATCCTTTATACACAAGGAATCAAGTGAATAGATATGCATCCATAAGGGATGAGCATAAAAGGTATGGTGTGTAGTGGGACATGAAAAAATGGCCGAGAAGGTAAAATGAAAAGTGAGTGTTGAAATAATACGCCCCAAAGGGGAAAAATATGGCCCTAAAGGAAAAAAATAAAAAAATTCCCCAAGTGGGGAAAGTATGGCCACAAAGGTGGAATTTGAATGAAAATATGGTGCCCCCAAGAAGGGCATGAATATGGCCACAAGAGTGGACTTGATATGATGAATGTAATTGCCAAAGGGGAAAATGAATATGGCCTCAAAGGAGGACTTCATGCACAGATTAGATAGGATTGTGAAATGAAATTCCTGAAGGAGGAGTAAGGCCAAAAAAGGTGGGCTTAGGGAGTATGAAAAGATTGAAATTCCTGAAGGGAAAATAGAGATGACCACAAATGTGGACTTAGAAAGTATATATGCCTGAAGGAGGAATAATTTGAATGTTGGATTAAAAATGCCTGGAGGGAAAATAGAGATGGCCACAAATGTGGACTTAAAGGTCAACAATAGATGATGCCTAAGGAAAGTATGCAAGAAAGAGGGGGGAAAGCCCAAAATAATTACTGTTAAGGTGATTCAATGGTGATAGAGCCAATCGATGGTGACCAAGGGGGTCAATAGTGACCTAAAGTCAGTGGCTATATAAGCCCAGGGGTCGGCTGACCATGCTCATTTTCATGCACAAACTTGGTGAAGAGAGAGAAAAGAGATTCATTAAAGAGAACAATGAGAGATGGATGCTGCCAGAGTTGCGAGGAAATGCCAGAGGGTGTGGAGGATGGTGAGTAAAAAAGCCCACACTGGTTTTAATTAAATTTGATATTTTATTTATTGTTTGCATTTTTTTTGCAAAAAATGGATGACACCAAGGGAAGTCAGTGGCGATCTAGGTGGGTTGATGTCAACCCAAATCTAAGGTGTGTCATTGACCCCCAAAATACGTCGACCCGACCAGGGTCGACATCAACCAGGTATGATTGGATAAGCTAGGGTTAGATTGAATTTTGGATGAAAATTAATGCATTTTGAATAGATTTGGATTGGGGATCTAATGTTTCATGTTCTATTTGTGATTACAGGCCAGGGAGACCCTATATTTGAGATATCAGGTGCCTTCTCTCTATACGAGAAGATTAGAGGAGATGTGATAGATGCTGAGTGGGATCATCTATCTATAGTTGGATTAGGTAGATTTAGGCACTACCAAAGGATCCCATGGGATGTGGGATTGATGATATCTTTGGGAGAGAGATGGGATAGGTAGACATGGACATTTTGGCTTGGGACAGGGGAGATGACTATCACCCTAGAGGATGTATATCACATCCTCAGGGTACTGATACAGGGGGATTAGATAGTCCCTATCACATGTGACAACAGATTAGCATTGTTGACGTGGCTATTTGGATCTGATGTGCCCCATATCAGGTTTTCTTTAGGGATTTTTCATATGAGTTGAGATATGAGGATGGGGTACCATGCAACCCTTTGATTTGTATGGTGATGATGGTTATGTCATGTTATGATTTTTGGGACTCTGGTGGAGCTCAGTTTCCATGGGCACTTACTGGTATAGTGGTAAATATTGTTGATCACTAGACAATATTATCATTCGGGACTACCTTTATTGGCTCAGGTTTACCATGAGCTTTCCATGTACATGGGAAGGATGGAGGTCATGCTTGGATGTGGGTTTCTTATTGCACTGTTGGGCGTATGAGCACATAACAATGATTCAACCACCAGGGCTTCCATGGGTCACAGGAGACCATATTCAGCTAGAGGTGGGATTTTTGAGGTGGAGGGTCGATCAGGCCTTCGGTGACAAGAGTGAGAGGAGGGTGGATTGGTATGTGGATCGACTTATGGAGTTAGATGTCGATCAGATCATATGGAAGACATATCAAGAATTCCTTGTATGGCATGGTGTAGATGTGGAATTAATAGGAATGAGGAGGATGAGGTTGATATAGGGGAGATGGTTGGAGATGATCGAGGTCATGTAGTTTGATAGAGTGTGATGACATTTTGGAGTCATCAAGATGGTGCCTTGGGATTTGATATTATACAAGAGGGAGGATCTAGATAGAGAGATGTCGAGTCCTACTATGGTAGACCTAGTGGCAGAGGAGGCTGCACCATGGGATGATGATGATGATGTAGGAGTGGGAGTGGGATACTCTGATTGGCATACTACATCATGGATAGCTAGGGGTACTAAGGATGGAGGAGAGGAGGAGGTAAAGGAGATAGAGATTGATGTAGAGGTGGATCCTAGAGGAGGAAGAGATGGTGGAGCAAGAGAGTCTATAGAGGTGGCATGCTTGCATTCTGAGTTAGATCAGATGAGGGTGGAGAGAGACACATATCTGTAACATTAGGACATGTTCACTCAGGAGAGGGACCCAGCTATACAGGATAAAGACCACTACCATAGACAGAGGGAGGACTACAGGGCCCATTTGTAGTGATCTTGTCTACTATTTTGGCAACAAATTAGTGAGTGGTGCTCAGGTAGCTCCATAAGGGTTGGGACAGGTTGCACCTCCTTGACATGATCTCCATGGATAGATATAGAGCACTAGCCATAGAGGCTACATATTTTGAGGAGATTTTGTTTCAGAAGCTGCCAAGACACTACACTACTAGGAGCACCTCTAGAGGACAATGATAGACAGAGGAGTGGGGCTATCTAGGAGTATGATGAGTGTGTCCTAACCATAGTGAGAGGGGGGAGGCCACGAGGGTGGAAGAGATGCGTAGGGATCATGTGTTAGACCTACCCCTGGAGGAGAGGATTTAAGAGTTTCAGATATACACTTTATAAATTTTGATAACATCTTTGCTTTGAGAGAGGGCCCTTAGAGGCTGACTATGATGTATTGATACACCTTTTGATATATGTATATGATATATGATTTTATCATGGATCATTATGTGTTTATTATGTAATGTGATGAATTAATTTGTTGTGATAATGATGGTTTTATATTAGATGTTTTCATGATGGCTTTTTTAGATTAGATGTTATGATGTTGGGATGTGATGATGATGCAATAAAACATATTTTTTTTATAGTTGATGGTATATATGATGATGAGATGGTTATTTTGGATGTATTTGTATTAAATGGTTAATTTGTGATGTGTATGGTAAATATGTGATGTGAATTTAAAAATGGATAATTAGATGAAAAAAATTTGATGAATGATTAATGATGAATATAAGTAAGGAGTAAGTGTGATTCGGATAAATGGATAACCTATAGATGGTTGATATAAAGAAAGGTATGTCTTGCAACAAAACAAAGTAGGGATGAAAGATAGATGTGATAGGATCAAGGATAGAACGTAACACAATGGTGATGACCCATAGGTATGAAAAAATTCACATCATATCAAGGAATGTGTGAGGAAAATATGCCTCCAACAACATTGGAGGTAAATAAGAAGAGGATCCAGGTGACACAAGGCACATGTGACCAAAACAATATGCTAGAATATAACCAACGACAATTAGTTATACAAAATATCATGGGAAAGAAATGGATGAACTCATAGAAATGTCGACATGACAAAATGGGTTTGAGATGTACTTGTAGAAAGGAAAGAGGGTTCTCCAAAAGTGGTGTTCCCTAAAACTATGCCCCAGCTCTGGGAAGGGGGAAGAGTAAATTGATCAATGCAGGAATTCTGCTAGAAGAAATTTGATCAATGTAGGAAGCTTTCTTAGGATGTTGATAAAATGGAAGGCTGATCAATGTAGGAAGCCATCAAATGCCATAAGGAGTAGCCATCCTTCAGGGTATGGTCTACTTTATACATAATATAGATGGAAAGAATAATATGTGATAGTCATCCTTTGAGGGATCGATCTATTCCTCTTTTGATTTATACTTTATTTTCTGACTTTGATTTGCATGTTTTCTATATTTTTTACATGAACAGTTGTCCTTCGAGGGATCAATATATTTTTGATAACTTTGATTTTGACGAGAGCATCCATGAATTTTGATTTTACATGGGGGAGAGATGGGACTAGCTAGGTAGACCACTGAGGAGGGAATAATAAATGTACAAGAGACACCCCTAGACCCTTTGCATGGTTCCAATAGGTGAATAAGAAGGTGATGGATGTAATGATTGTGGATTTCTCACGAAAGAGGGATAACCTATCCATAATGAATATGCTATGGGTAGAGATGTGGTGCCGATATTTAAGGTCGCATCTAGGAAGTGATGGAGGACCACATAATTTTAAATCATCACGATGAGATATGGAAGAGGCTAGGATGGAGGAATGATCTAAAGATATGACTAAGAGCATTGGAAGAAATGCTAGCAGTATAATGGTCACAACTACAATGTGTTAAGAGGTTCCACTTCCATTTTACCATCAAGGGATGCTAAACGATAGGCTCCCAACTCATACTTGTGCATAATAATGTATGGTCCAATCTAGTTAGGGGAAAACTTTCTGCATTGGTTCCTTTCTAGAGTAGTGACATTTTGATGGTGCTTTCACTGACGTTGAAGTCACATTTTGATAGGATAATAGATTGCAAAAAATTAGAATATGAACAAAAAACTATGCGCTTGAGATAGTGAAGATACACATCCCTGACGAGACAAAGAGACAATTGTCTAAAATTAAAATATGATTCCCCAAGGGGAGCATAAATATGGCCACAAAAGTGGACTTAGGATGAGAATAAATGATCCCCCAAGAGAGGGAAAAGTATGAAGAAGATCAGTTTAGATAGGATTTAATGAGATGAATTGGATAAATATTGCAAAATATACCCAACACCTCGGAAATGAGGAGTCGAGAATAACAACAAAAAAAGTGGACTTAGAGTAAGGAGATGGTGCTTTTAGGATAGGAAATAATATGGCCACAAGGTGCTCTTTAGGTAAATCCATGGTTTTCCTAAGGGAAACAAAGATATGGCCACGTAGGTGGTCGTAAGAGGAGAAGATGATAGACATATAAGTTAGATAAGATAGGATAAAGATAGGATGGATGAGATGAGATGATGTCAAGCATGGAGAGGAACAAATCCAGAAGTAGATTGATCCTAGAAATAATTCCCCCTAGCATCAAAAGAGCCATGGGCATAAGTCACATGGATTAGGGAGAATACGTGGAAATATCAATGAGAAAAAGAGGGGATGCTCCCCCAGCGAAAGGAATATGGATAAAATAGTGGATGTTAGAAGATATGAAATGGATGTCAGGGGGGTGGTGTAGTAAGGAAAAAATAATCAATTAATAAAGGAGGACCCTCATCAGAAGGAATGATGTGTGGAGGAGGGATAATAGAAGATGATGTGGATAGGTGAAGAGATCGAGGAGGATGAATGGATGGAGATGCGGTAAAAGGAGTCAGATGGGTCATGGATGAAGTAGTAGATGGAGAAGGAGACTCGTCAAGGAGGTCCTCTCACTCAATAAGATCATGGATGATAGTATGAAGGATCTTATAATGCTCAGTGTCATGCCCTAGAGTACGATGATAGGCACATATGCAGTGGGGATCAAACCATGAGGGCTTTAAATGGTTCTTCTCAAAGACCCTGATTGGTGGGAGCATGATGGAAGAAGTCTGAAGTAGATGTTGAAGGACCTCCATTTATGATTCGATGTATGCACTAGGATAGGTCTTGTGAGATGGTGTGGATGTAGAGGATGAAGGTGGATTCTCTTGAGAAACAGATAAGGGTTAGGGCTAGGAGGAATACTTGTTGAGTGTTGGGAAGGTGTGCGCGTACCATCGAGAGATCAGACCAATTGTGAAGAGCTCCTTTTTGTCTAGGAAGGACTACCTGTAAATAAGAATGCAAGACCACTAGATTCTAGTTAGACAATAGGTAAGGGAACTGCCTTGGGCCCAAGAAATACTAAACTTCCTTTCAAAGGTGGTCAGTTCCCTTTTAATATAAATTATTGTAAATGATAATAAAGAAGCTATTGCGAAATCACGATTTAGGTACCTCGTTACTAAAAGCAATAGAGACTAAACTACCTATAATAAAACGTCATTCTGTTTGTTGGGTCACTGGTTGTTGATACGTTCAAATACAGGGATAGACTAGACTGAATCTAAGGTTGTTAGGAGATAAATAGGCGAAAGGTTGGTTTTGGTATAAGTCACAGTGACCGATGCCGGTCACTGGGAGGATAACCGATATCGGCAGGGGTAGTGTTTTAGGGGATCCTAGGTAGAGGTTGATTGTAGGGTGGTTATGGGGTTTTTAAGGTTGGTAGATGGTTGGGGGGAATAGTAAGGCAATGGACAAGACTCAGAGAGAGAGAGAAAGCTATCTTCTAGACAATATAGGGATGTATGAATGAAGGTTAGGTGCAGGGTGCTGCTGGGTGTCAGATCCAGGGGTGAGCTTATAATCCCTATGAATTAAAAGTTCACAAAGTGGTGTCAAGAAGCATACAAGGTGATAAGAGAGACTACTTACCAATTTCTGATGTGGATGCAAGTCCAAAGAATGCAGAGGAAAAGGCAAGGCCCAGTTGGGATGATCCAGTAATTGGAAGTGATTTGATTAAGCTATCCTCCAACTCTTCCAAGGTTTGGATGAGTGTGACAATGATCTCATTGATCAGTTACAGTCTCAGACTCAATGCTCTTCTCTGTAAAAACTCCTCTCTCCTTCCCTTTTCTCTCTCTTACAAATGAATTCCTGGGTCCTTTCATTTTGGTTAGGGGAGATCATTTATAGGGAACCGATGGTGGTTACATAACCGATGCCAGTCGAGTAGGGACCGATGTCAGTTAGGTCAAAGCGGGCTATTTTTAGTAAAATAGCCAACCTTCCCTCCTTTTCTCCCAAGGGATCAGTTGTGGGCTTGGTCAAGTCATTATTAGGTTCATTTTGATGTGGGTGAGGGGTGATGAGTCATGGGTGTGGGTCTAGACCAAGTCATAGGTCTTAATTAGGTTAGTTTAGGGTTAGGGCTAGGTCATAGTGAGGTGGCGAGGTGAGGTGGTAGAGTTGGAGATGTGGATTTATTAATTATAAGGTAATTAAAAAATAATTAAGTATGTAAGTTTTAAGTGGTGAGGTAGGGTTAGGTTGCGGGACGAGATATGGGGTACAGGGCATCATAAGACCCAAATTTGGTGTTTACATTTGCGCCTTGTTGTCGTGTAGCTTGTCTTGTAAAGCTGCACTGACAATAATAAGAACTGGTTGCCCCAGTTAAGGGTATAGGTAACCCCCCTCAAATCTATCACAGATTGAGGCGACGTGAAATTAGGGATAGGATTGATAAAGGGTGAATGATGATGAGATGATGGTAAGGTGGGGTAAGCTCAAGGAAGCCGATGCATATTGAAATGCAGTAGTGCAACTAGGGTACACAATTTGAAGAGAAAACAAGTAATTCATAGGCAAAGGTCGATAATTTATCCAAACAAGGCTGATATAATCCTAGTATCCAAGGTATAGGAAGTAGCTCCAGTGGATATAACGGGTAAGGTACCAAAATGTTTAGGCATGTTCAATAGTACCAAATGGTTGGTTTGGTTGAGATAAATGTCATGGTCTCGGTCTAGGCAAAGCTGGTCAGTTGAGCAATTCAAGTATCCTAGGCATGCTAAAACACGAATGGGTGAGCTCGATTGAACAAACAGGTACATGGTGGGTGGAGAGAATTTATGATTTGCGGGCCTCGGTCGATGTACTTAATTGGTGCGGCCGTGGGTCAGGCAGATTGGTTGGTTGTGGCCTTGGGTCGGGCCAAGTGATTGGTTGTGGCCTTGGGTCGGGCCGGTTGGTTTGTTACGGCCTTAGGTCGGGCCGATTGGTTTTTTACGGCCTTGGGTCAGGCCGATTGGTTGGTTACGGCCTTGGGTCAGGCCGATTAGTTTGTTGCGGCCTTAGGTCGGGCTGATTGGTTAGTTGCAGCCTTGGGTCGGGCCAATGAATTCAAAATAAGGCTATTTAGCAAAGGCCGAGGGTAGGCGATGTGGTGAAAAATAGAGTTCAGTGGATAAGGGCAGGAGTTAGGGTAAACTAGGCAGGTAACTGATACGGTTAGTAGTGACCAGTATCAGTTAGGAGACCGACATCGGTCTTCTAGGGTGCGCCCTAACCGATATCGGTTAGAGGTCAAAACCTATAAAAAGAAAAAATACGGTATGTCATTTTCACATCGTGAATTTGAGTGCCAAATTTTGCTTGTCTGAGTTTTGAATTGAGTGAGTTGAGTTTTTGGGCTGAGTTGGCACTAGTTGAGTGGGGGAGTGAGCTATTGGTAGGCCCCAGAGATCAAGAGGCAAAGTTTGATTGGCTGAGGACCCTGATGAGGAGATTTGGAGCTATGGCACAACCTGGAGGAGCAGGAGGTGCTGGAGGAGCTAGACCACCACTACCTATCCCACGACGACGACATGTAGTCGTACCGGTAGGCTCTGAACCCCTATTTGTGTGAAGTTGATGAATTTAGCTAGGATGTGGGTTTTGGGGTAGCAATCCAAAATTTGATAAAATAAGGAATAAATGAAGGTAAATCGTAAAATGGAGTGGGTAGATATGTTAGGTAGGCCAAAACGGCAGGGTGGGTAAGTTTTTAGGTAATTTTTCTGGGTAGATGGGTAGAAATAGGAAAAAAGGTGATTTGGGGGCCACTTTTGGTCCAGTGTCGAAATCCCACAGTGACCGATGTCAGTCATTGACTGGCATCGGTCACAGGTATAGAGACCTACGTCAGTCATGTGTCGACCGACGTCGGTACATAAAAGTTGGACATACATTATTGGTGGGGGACCGATGGTGGTAGAGGGTGAATGGTACCAGTCACCATGGGTAGGAGGTAAGGTTGTGAAAGTTGTTGTGTTGGTTTGTTGTAGGCAGGTAGGATAGAGTTTTGGGGTGAAGGGGAAGAAGGTAGAGTTGCTAGGAAAGGTTATTGGGGTGGGGTGTAATCGGGTTGGGTAGGATAGGTTATGGGTTGTGTATGAATTAGGAGGGGTTAAATTGGTTGTGGTATGGTTAGAGGGCGAGAGTAGAGTGGGTGGAGTATGAGTGGGGCGGGTGGTAGGGTGTGGGATATGTAAAGGGGATGTTGTAGATGTTTGTTGGGTGGGGTTATTGATGTTGAGGGAGATGAGGTGTTTTAGGTTTGATTGGAGTGGGTAGGATATTTAGAGAAGGACCATAAGAGTGAGAGGAATTATAGATGTATAGGGTAAGATAGGTGGGTGTAGATGGTGTTTTATAGAGTTGGGTTGTGATTGGGTGGGTGAGTGAGTATAGAGGGTTAAGGTAGTTGTTTTGTAAAGGGTAGGCCTGATGGAGTGGGTTGTTTTTGTAGGCACTCCAGCAACTGACGATGCGAGATCGGATGCCACCTCTACTGTGGCGAATGCAGCCACATGTGGCTATAGCGTAGTGGGTAGTTATGTGGGAGGTTGGACTTGGCGGAGTCCAGAGGCATAGGGCTGTGGATAGGGATCATAGCCTGATGGTTTCCCTCATCGATAGATGGGATCCAACAACCAATTTCTTCCATCTCCCTACTGGAGAGATGACAGTCACGCTAGAGGATGTGTATCACATCCTGAGACTACCGATCATAGGTGAGGCAGTGTTCCAGGTGGATTTTGAGATAGGGATGGATAGTATCCTACAGGTATTCAGGGATGCAGCCCCATTGATTAAGTATTATAGTGCGAGTATCTGCTATGTCGATATGTATCGTGCGCATCGACAGGAGACACGGCTTGCCGTGCTGATGATGATCAGTATCACCTGCTTCACCCTCCCTAACTCAAAGGGAGGCCACTTCCCATGGGCTCTGATGGGAGTGCTACACGAGATGGTGGAGGAGCACACCTGTTATGCATGGGCACTGGTGTATCTGGTGCAGCTATACAGAGAGCTCTAGGGTTATCGCCGTATGAGGCAATTCAGGATATGTTCGAAATTCTTGTTACACTATTGGGCCTACGAGCATATTGTGTGTTTATGACCAGTAGGGTTGCCTCAGCAGCCAGGGCCACAGGTAGCTTATAGGTATGGGTTTCAGAAGTGGTTGGGGGTCATGGGTCAGCCACAAGTAGTTATCGCAGGGTGAGATGTCACTTATTACAGGAATATGTTAGAGGGCCTGACTGCATTAGATATTATATGGAGGCCATATAGAGGCCATCAGCCCCCATGTAGGAAGCCCAGCACACTGTGATGTGTCCATCATCTTCTGGATACTGGAACGGAGACCCGGGGAGTATGACGGATTCCCCTAGAGATGGTACACGCATTGGCCTACGACAGGGATGAGCCGCACCTCTCTTCCCATATATCGGAGGGAGGATGTGGGAGGCACCACTGCCTCTAAACCATAAGCCATTGGACAGTATGGGTAGCAAAGGAGACCGGCATATGACATAGTGGACGAGGCCGTGGTGGACCAAGCTCATTTTTGGTTTGGGTGGGGCGGTGAGGCGGCCGTGAGGAGCACCCCAACTATCCAGATTTATCAGCTTTTACAGTTGAGAGGGACCGTCCTCCTGGTCAGTGATTACTACAGGGGAAGCTTACTGCTGGCACAGCACCATGGGGGTGCTACAGGGGGCAGTTGGCCCAAGTACGGGACTAGTCATAAGGACAGGCACAACCAGGCACAGCACAGCCTCAGTCCATATCCTATTCAGGCATAGGCACCGGTCCTTGTTTATCTCTGAGTGGTAGTTTGCACAACAAAACCGCCACCATAGGTCACGCTGCAGGGTCAGTGGTGTACAAAGCAGGGCCAGGGCCACTTCTATTAGGAGCCAGGGAGTACCCCCACCAGCCATGGTGGCATGTTCCCAATACAATGGAGGTGAGCGTAGGCCCTTAGTATCCAGGATGTAACTAGATGGTACCGGGGGGCGAGTAGTCAGCCATATGGTGGCTCAGCTGAGCCGAGATGTCCCGAGTCCAAGGTCACCAGGCCATAGCCCCCCACTGCCGTGGGTTGGTGACAGTGGAGGGTGAGATCTGGCACAGGGCCCACTGAGGGAGGGTCCTAGGGAGGGGGAGAGAGATGAGTCACCCCATGTGGGGGTGGTGGTTTGTCGGCGTGTCGATGGTTTTTTTGTTGCTTTTTGCTAGGGCATTTGTTGACTCCCGAAACCGGTCTTTCGAGCCGCGTTTGTCTATATCCCTGCCTTCAGCCCTCATCGGTCTTTATGTTGCATTTTGTTGTATTTACCACCACCGGCCTGTGCCAAGTATTTTTTTGTATAGTTGATACCGACCTGCGGGCCGAGTATATTTGACATAAGACCGGCCTGCGCGGCGAGTCGAGATTTTGATAGAGACGCGGCCGCTTGCCGACTTTGTATTTTATAAATTATAGTGCCCCATGCAGGGCATTTGTATATGTTGACATTTGTTTAGATATTATAGAATGATGAGTTTGATCCACATGGTGTGATAATGTTTCGATTTGATGCATATATTAACTATTGTATTGTGTTGTTCATGTATTGGAATTTGATGTATATAAGATGATGTTGATGATGTTTTTGATGATATGCCATATTTTTTG